>WUAT03073729.1:0-20176 GCA_010015005.3 Ulmus americana | reverse complement strand
AAAATAATAATAATAAATAAAATAAAATTTGAGTTGAGCACGAAAGCTGAAGTGAAAAAAAAAAAAGAAAAAGAAAAAAAAAAACCAAACGGAAGTTGCAACAGTAGAGCCATATATATATATATATATAGGAAATCTCATTTCAAATAAGGGAAAGATGCCCCTTTCTAATATAACCGCAAAAATAACTTTGGGAGGCTTTTACAACCAAAAATGTTTGCATCCTAGAAAATAACTAAGGATTAGGTAGCTAAATCCAGAGGGCCAAAAAGCCAAAAGGGACTTCTACAAGTTCAGTATCATGCATAGTATCTCAAAAGAACATGAAAAGCAATCCGATTCACTACTCGGAATTAGTTGCCATCTTTACATAGGAACGTCCGGGTCCAATCTTCTCTGAATAGCAGCTGCAGCCTATGATATCGAAGCAGTGACAAGTCAAATTCGAAGCCGAAAAGAACAACATTACAAAAAGTTACAAGAAAGTTGGGATTCCTGGTATCACCGGAAAGCGATTGGGAGTTCTGACACCACAAAGTGTAGTAAAGTTTTGTATTACTAAATGTTACCTCAAAGTTTCCGAGCTTGTATTGGTAAGCCATCTCCTCCTTGAGTTGAGCTTGTTCTTTCATCGCTTGTGCCTGGGAATCAAAGGGATAAGGAGAGCGATAAGTCATTGCCTAATCGATGTGATAGTAAGCAAAATAATGACTAAAGCTGTAGAAACTAACCATTCCACTTTGCATAGAGCGCTTCAAAGCTTCCACTTGTTCTTCCTTATGTTTTTCACGTTCACGCAGCAATTCAAGACTACAAAGAAGAAAATAGTCAGAAAACATGGAACTTGGCTTTCGGGGTTTAGGGTTTAGGTTATTGAAGATATTGTAGTCCTCAAAAAGCAAAATATTAAACTGTTGAAAGAAACCCCTCATCAAGTATTCACCAAGGAAAAAAGAAACACTTTATGACAATGAACCTAACATCCAACTGGATGCAAACATAGATTCAACGTCTTATTAATCTCTGAACCCACACAAAAGCACAATAGAGGAGATTATCTGATGGATCTTGCTCAACTTACCATTTTGGTAACTTTTAAGGACCAACTAATTACATGCTAAGGCCAAATATAAGGCTGTAAATTTTGAACAAATTTGCCTTGTACTAATAGTACCAAATTTCTCAGATACAACCATCTAAAACCAAATTTTACTCTATTCCAAATATTTTTCACAAAGTTCTTAAAAGGAGAAGACAATCACAGGATTAACAATAACTTGGATATGCCTTGAAGAAATCTGAAAACTACAGATTTTGCAGTACACTTGGACTAGTTAGTGTCAGATTGTTTTCTAACAAAGACACTTCAGTGGATCTAAGTAGATAAGATCCCATCAGTAGGTAAAGCTATATTGACAAGGTTAGAGTTGTTTTAAGGTGAAAAATATAGAAAAAGTCAAAAAGGAAAAATATGAAATCTACTTCATTAAAGCAAGAAAGAAAATTATGGTCAAAAGCAAACTATAATAAACTTAAGATGCAAGATCACATTTAATTCAGAAAAAGCTCAAATAATAAAACTTGGAACTATGACATACCGACGCTGTTCTTCATCATCGAACACAGTACGTTCTGCTTCCTTGATCTTTTTGAAACCCCTTTTCATCTCCTTTTCCATTTGGCGTTTGAAATAAGCATCAAGATTATAATACCTGCAACCACAAAAATTGAAGTAATTTCTTGTAAAATCCACAATGTAACATTATCTAATTCATAACTTGGTATATTGCACAGATTCTCCAAAAACACACTAAAACCTTTAAACCTATTATCTTCCCTTAGTCTAATGGTGAGACATATTTACTAGGTAAGAGGTTAGTAACATTTTCTAGTAAAAGTTCAAAGAAAAAACTAAACTTGTTACTTCCACTACACCACACAAGTGTTTGGGGAAAAGGGTGAATGGGGATGCTGGAAATGGGCATTCAGGGGATGGGAGATGGCAATATATGATAAAAAGCCAGTAACAGAACAAAGCCTTACTTTTTGGAGGGAAATGTTGCCGTGTTGTGGTCTTCCATGAACCTGTAATAAAATGAGATACAAAAATTAAGAAGTGTTAACTAACTTTGAGTTTCAATATATGGATACAAGATTAGAAGATGTAGTTAGCAGGTCTCGGTTATTCAGTTACTTGGAAAAAGATGAAAGAAGGCAACCACATTACTTACTGTTTGAACATCTGCTTTTCTTCCCAATTAGGCAGGGTTTCCAGGTTCACCTGTAAAGGGAGATCCAATTATGTCACTGGATTAAAATTCTCGAAGTGGACGCTGACTACTAATAGCAAAAGCAGGGAATTGATTTCACCACTCAGATATAGATCTTAACATAATATTTTTTCAGAAGCACTCGGACTTTCAATAACGGAATCTGGGATCCTAGAAAAAAAAATAAACTACTAATAGAGAGGAAGCATTATCCAACTTTGTGCTCTTATACAAAAACAAACAATAACATCAAGTAGAAGGAAAAAAAAAATTCAGACCATTATGCTTTTCATTGGGAAGTAAAATAGTGGGAAAGAAATTACCTGTTTTACTTCTGACAACCATGCAGAGAACTCCGGTCGTTTGTTCCTATAAAGTAAAGTTCATTACATGGTAAGGACAACGAGAAAAGGGAAAACGAAACATTCACATGAAAGCAATAACAAATTCAGATAAATAACTAATTAACTGGTATAACCAATAGCTCAATCCTCAGCAAGAAAAGGGGCATCATATTTACATTCATGATGCAATTTTATCATTTTGATAAATTTTATTGAGCTGACACTCAAATCATAAGATGTAAAGTGAGACAAGACGAGCTAGTTATTCAACAACAACCTTCAAAATTACTATCTAACTATCTGCAGCAAAAGGGAATGAAGTTTCGAAAGCTATAGGAAAAACCAAAAACCTAAAGACTAGAAAATTGTGGGAACTAAGAAGCTCACTTGAATGAAGAATTTTCAGTAATTTCACCTATGTCATTGTAAGAACCTTTACAAAAAAAATTCATCTCATGTTTTTCCTAAATTTACCCAAAAACTAAACAATTACTTAGCAAACAAACAGTAATTTCAACAATATACATTAAGATTATGAATTTTGTAAAGTCTAATATTTGTATTAACACTAAATTCCAAACATTTGGGAAAATTGTATTCTTTTTCCTATTGATTCTCAGCAAACAAACAAAAATCTTAAAAAATAAAAAAAAGAAAAGAAAAAGAAGAAAGATGGTTGCAAGAGAGATTTCATTAACACAAATAAAAACCATGAAAACTCCCATTTTCTATAATTTTATCCCAATATTTATTAATTTATCTGCAAAATACCAAAACCTAAAACATTATATTTCAAATATACATTGAAATTTTTACAAAAAAAAATTGTTGAAATCAAGATACTAAAAATAAATACTTGAGGCTGTAAAGGTGATGGACCGACCGGTGTTGGTCGTGGTTTCTCTTCACGTGGATGGATCGCGATCCATAAATTTTGGGTTTTAGGGCTTAGGGAAGGAGAAGAAGATGAAGAAGAAATTAAGGGACGAAGAAAAGAAGAAATTAAGAGCTTAGAGGTAAAAAGGGGATGTTGGCTGAGAGAGAAAGATTTGCTATAGATGAAGGATTGAGGAGACCTATGCGAGAGAGAGGGAGATCGATAATATGAAGGAGGTTATGAGAGAATTGTTAGTTTTGAATAACTAGGGGTACAATTATCATTTGAAGTACCGGGTAAAATAGTCATTATAAGTGTCCATGTAAAAAAACAAAAAACAAAACATACATAACATTTTCCCAAACAAACATAGCTCGTTGGGGAGTCAGAACTAATTTCTCCCAAACCCTCTTCAACCCCTTTAGAAAACCAAACTCGTCTCCGGAAACCATCCATCTCCGCGCTATCGCCGCTGCCTCCTTCTGAAATCCCAAACGCCGACACCTGCACGATCAGGCGGTGTTTACCAAGAAAGGGCAATGAAGCTTCTGAACTTCTCCTTGGGTTGGCCCGAGGTCCCCGACCCTTTGATGACCCGACGTAGCTTTCGTATCCGGGGCACCAGCACATGGCGGAGTGGCATCTTTTCTGGGATTTGATTCAAGCTGAACCGGAGCGGGTTGGATCGCTGGTGGAGAGGATTTCTGATTCGGAGCTTGACCCGGTTAGGCCGGGTTACAGAGATGAGGAGACGAAGGAAACGTTGGTGGATTGGCTGGAAGAACAGGAGTATTGGAGGAGGAACAATGGAAGGGACCATGTGATTGTAGCTTCGGATCAGAATGCTTTGTATAGGGTGGTTGATAGGATTTAAAATAGTGTTGTGCTTGTTAAGGATGTAATCTTGCCTTATTCGCATCAAATTTGCATCTATCAGGGTGAAATTGGGGTCGGGAATGGAAACACTTTGTTGTTCTTCATGGGAGCTCGGTTTCACGAAGAGGTAATTTTATATAATAGTTGATTTTCGTCTTCTCTCTGTTTAGTTACTGGCATTGTTGTTGTTGATCTTATTGTGGGTGTGTTTGGCTTCATTTGATCTTATTCTGACTTTATTATTGAATTGCTTGACCTTACATGCTAGGCTTAGGCTCTAATAATCCTGCAATGGGCTTGTTTCAATATCTGGGTAATCCTATGACCCAGCAGTGTTTGACTTAGGCGAAGCTACTATGGAAGCCTCAAGCTTAAGTACCTAATGGTAGTTTCGTATAAGAGTATTTTTGCACACATTTCTTTGATTTGTTTCTGAAATCTTGCTTCATAAGGGTGTCCCTATTTTTTAATAATATTTGACTTCTGATAATGGATTCCTAGTTCTACTTTTGTTCTATGTTTGATTAGATGATTAGCAAGTTCTTGTGTTTTGACTAGGATTTGTTATGTTTAATCTATGTTTCTCTCCTCGCTATTTTTACTCCAAATTTATGTCCAGCATGTAGTACGGACGCTAATTAAAGTGTTTTTTTTTCCTTTGCTGCGTCTTGTCATAGGCTGAGGAGATGGCTGAAAAGCTTTGTGAATCAGTTGCTACAAGTCTTCAAGGTAAAAAGTTGGCATCTTTTTCAAGGATATCTTCAACGGTGCAGGTTTGTGAATTTGATTCCTCTGTTCTTCCTGTAAATAATGCTACTCATGTAGTTTCTTTTTTAATCATTAATTGGCCAGACTCATCCTAGTTAATGTAAAAATGTCTACAGACAGCAATGGAAGAAGCTCTTGTTCGTATTTTAACTCCTAAGCGCTCTATTATAAGTTAAGTTCATTTTCTGAAGTTAATATGCTTTCACTAAAAGGATTACATACTTGCTTCAAACAATTTTGTAAGTTTATTTCCTGGGAAAACCTTATTAATTTTGATACAACTTTAACTTGCTTTCATTTTTGATAAAGCAGTACATTCTTTATGATTGGTTAAATTATAATTTGTTGCAGAATGAACCAATTGGTACAATTTCAGATGGTAATACTAGTACCGGGGTAAGCTCTTCGTCAATTTCAACCTCTGTTTTTGTAGAGAATCAAGGTTTGCTCCTGACCCGTGGTTTTTTTACTAAATATATTTATCTTAATTGGCAATGCAAGTTCTCTCCAGAACTGGATGCTACTTGATAATTTGATGATCAGTTCACTATACAATTACCAAATAATTTTTGCTTCAGTTCCATTGGAACAGCAATCTGAAGAGTCAGATTCTATTGGATTTGAAATTGTAAGTCCTTATGATTTTTTTTTTCTTTTTTATTTTTTTTTCTTTATCCACTTTGATTTCAATGTGGATATCTAAATTATGTTCTGATAAGCATCCATAACACACTAGCATACACATGAAGCCATGTTCCTCATTAGTAGATGAAAGAAAAGATACAAGCTCAAAATTTATCAACTTTTGGTTTATTCAGTCTATTAGATTATGGATCTATAAACTGTTAAAAGTATGTCATTTCTGTCCTGTGAACTTTTAGCTAGGCCACTAAATTGTATTTTGATATATGCTAGAAACAAAGGAATCAAATTAAATCTGTTTGCTTACACTAAAGAACTGAAATTTCTTGTATGATTGATGTGTCAATAAGATATATTATCTTATAAAGTTTGTTTCTATCTATTTTCTTTAGATTTGGTATCCTTTTTAATTGGTTAATATTAATTGGTTGCTATTATTTCTTTTTTGTTTTTCTTTTCACTGATATTAAGTATTTCAATTTGTAGGATGACAAAAATATGACTGTAACCGTTTCCCCTGATTATGTAATGTATGGAGATATAAATTGTCATCAATCTTGGTTAACATTTTCACGTAGCTGTGTCAAACTTGAAGGTTCAACTTTAAATTATCTAGAAACATTTATCTTCGAAATGGGCTATTGGTGATATTATTAATATTAAATCAGACTGGTATTCAGGGGTGAGTAATTTTTTTATTTATTTGTTATTATGTTTCTCAGGTGGGAGTAGTGTGCCTCCTGGAACCAGACCTGACTCTTGTAAACCCTCTCGAGAGGGTCTAGCATGGTATGTTTTCCTTAACATAGTGTCAGGGATTTAGTGAAAGAAAGATTACTTCTTGTTAATTGTGTTCTGCTGTTTATCCAGACATTCATGCAAACTGGCCCATTTAGGATGCAGACAACTCGTTCTCAGTATGGTGGAACTGGCAAAAGTTTCCCTGTAGGGGTCATACTCTCATCTCTCTCTCTCTCCCCCCCATGCATGTTATTAAATGAGAACAAATTGTTCTGCCCTCTTTTTTCATGTACTGATGCTCATCTCTTTTTACTTGTATGTTCATCTGTTTCTTCTTAATTTCCCTGAAGAAATGGAACACGGTGCAAGTTTGATGTCTTATTGTACAAATATTTAATTTTTTTTTTCTTTTAAAATGTATTAGTATTCCTAGGATTTTATGTGTACATGCTACTAACTATTCCATTTGTCTTCGACTCCTTAGTTTGTCATAACAAAGTAATTTTTTTTCCTTCAGTTTCCTAGTTATTGTTCTGAGTGTTCCTGTAATTGTTACAAGTGTTATATTACTTTTTAAGTTGAAGCAACTAATTAGTTTTTATTGTATGCCATTAACTTTTTCGGTTTTTATTTTATTAGTATTTGTGTAGCTCTGGTTTTGAGATAAATCTACATGCTTTCCTTTGCCCTGCCCTTGCACTCGAAGAGTTGGATAAAAATAAGTCATATTTAACAATTGAAGTGAAAATTACAAACCATTCACACAAAAATAGGAAAGAATAAAGGAAGTATATAACAGCTAAGTTTGACTCAAACTTAAACAAATAAACTAAAATAAAGGATTTACAATTCAAACACTTCGTCTTCAAACGGTGGTCTTCGACTTCTTGGTCTTCATCCTTTCAATAGACTGTCTCCATCAATGCCAACTTTGGCCAATAGGTCGATCTGCAAATCTCAACTAACAGCGGAAACTGCGTCTTTATGAAAAGCCAAACCGGGATACAAGCTACCACTGCGACTGGAATTATAATTCTCAATTTTCCCTCGAGAAAAAGGAAAAGTCCAAAGCAAATAGCTAATATCATAGTCGCAAGAGATAAGAAGAGGAAGATAAGACCAATTATCATCTTGTCGGGTAAGGATCTGAAGAATTCATCTTCTGTATACTTTGAAGTTAGAAGTTTTAGGAACATAACCAACGAAACTATAGAGGAAAAAACTGACGTGGCAACACAGATGATATAAACCTCAAACAATCCCTTATTTAGAAATATGGGATAACCCGTCTCTTGATTGTTTCCGCCAGGAACTTGAAATATTGCAGCAAACATTATGGTGAAAATTAGAGGAACTAGATTCATGTAGGAAGATGCAGTATTTTTCATCCATGTTTCTCCAGCCACCATCAAATCCTTATGGCTCACAGTAAACAATTGACTTGGTGTCATATGATCAATGTTTCTAGATGTTGATGCTGAAGCTGGTACAATTTTCTCCACTTCCTACATTAAGTAATCAAGAAAGAAAAAAATGTCATTCAAAGATAAACTCAAAGATATTTAAGACAAATAGATTTTATTCATAACTAGATGCAATATAGGTATTGATGTCTTCTTCCTCTAAGTAGCTAGTTTCTGTTTAGACTTTACTGAGTGATGGTAGGTACCAAAGTATTAAATAGGAAGTGAAGTAAGAAACTTGATCATTTAAGACAATAAATTTTATTCATTACTAGATGCAATATAGGTATTGATGTCTTCTTCCTCTAACTAGTTAGTTTCTGTTTAGACTTTACATGTATAAAATCAGTGATGGTAGGTACCAACAAGTATTAAATGGAAAGTGACGTAAGAAACTTGACCTTGAACCATTGTACTTCTTTCTGCATCTGCAAAGCTGGTCCTGAAATATGGTTAAGGATAGTAGTAGGTGCCAATTTTGCTGTCAAATGCAATAAGTTATTTCTCAACTTATCGTGACTATGAATTGCAGATAGCTTTACTTCATCGTTTGCTCCTCGACATAAAAGCCTAAAAATCTCAACTCGACGATGCTCGATTGCACACATAAACACATTTCTTGACATACAGTCAGCAACTTCAATTGAAATGTGTATGCCAGCACTCATCAACATAGCTACAAAATTCAAATTCCCGCATTTGATAGCTTCAAGTAATGCATCGCACACCGGAGCATTAGACTCTCCTTGGATTGCCTCTTTCATGAGATCTAAAAGTTCACTGGGACAATACTCAAAGTCTAAACTCCTTGTCGACGTCATACTATTGGTTTCTGTTAGAACCAAGTAACAAAGAATAAATGAGATCTATTAAATTTAGAAAAATGATAATAAAAATAGCATATATACTAATTTTTAATAGGTAAAACTTGTAAAAAAATGAATTATGCAATGAGAGACACATAAGTAAGAAATAAGGTATATAAGAACCCAGAGAAAATAGAGACTAACTGCCACGTTTTGTTTGAAACAAAGAAGGGGTGGATGCTGCTACAGATAGCGGAGATTTCCCTTCGGAATCCTTAGCGAAACTCAAAGATGGAACTTTTTTGAGCAACTCTAAAACAAGATCTGCATATTAACATAGAAAAATAGTTAAATAATTTGTGAGAGCTATAATAAAGTTAATTAAATTAAATTTGTTTGTTTGTAACTCTTACCCAACTTTCCCATTATTATAGCTTTTGTAACGAATGCAGCTCCACAAGTATCTTCCTTATTCGACCAAACATGATGTGGCGTTTTAGAGTATAGATAGCCAATCATGTCGTGAAAATCTGTACCAACAGCCACTGTGACTGGAATATGGCCAAACTCATTAGGGATGGAAAGCAATCTCGGCTCTTTTGCGATAATGGTTTCGGTTATTTTCTTGGCTCCCACCCCTGCTGCAATTGTAAGTGGAGTCTCACCAGAGGAATTTCTCGTTAGTAAGATTTGCTTTGGAAATCCCTCTTTGTTTAACATATTCACCAAGCGGTCTTCGAATTGACTTTCAATTCCAGCCAACATTATTAATTCAAAAAAAACTGGCATGCGTCTAAAAGTGGGAGCGATTTCTTCCAGCAGATAAAAGTTCTTCTCGCACAATCCAATCACATCAGTGTAACTTCCACTCGAGAAAAAATGATTGACAGATATAACATCACGCTTGTCAACTTGAACTGCATAAGTAAAAATGTTCTTTAGTTACCTATTTAATGCATCAAGTGAACAAAAAATTAAGTTTATAGAGAGAAAAAAAAAATACTTTCACAGCTGGCTGACGAATTATCGTGGAATGCGGGCACCATTCTTATAGTAGAAGGTTGTTTAAATTTGTCTTCTAATTTCATCCAAGCTTCCTTGGCTGTGTTGATACCTTCAATCTTGGAAAGAACTTCTTGGTCGCATGACATCCTAATAGTATAAAGAGCTCTGGCATTTTTTTTCTTCCAAACATTAAACATATTAAAATCGTAGTGTGGGGATGGTTGCTGACATTCAGGTTCCACGACATCCCACAGATCTTTTATCTCAAAGTATAGTTTAATTGTGTCACTCCAATCCTCGTAGTTTGAATTATTTTTGAGCGTTGGGTGAATCATATTTGTTGGTTCGTTTTTGTGCTCGACTCAAAAAGACCTTCTCGAACGGCTAGCGAACACGGCAAAGTCTTGCAAAAGAGAAAATGGGTGAGCGGTCGGAGGCTATCCCCTTGATAATCCTCTAATGCCTAAGTCAGTACTTGGGATCGAATGTGTGTAAAAAGAATGTAATATCTTTGAGGGAGTAGAAAATAAGATATCTTTGTGAATGAGAAGGTTGGGTTTATATAGAGTTAGGAGAGATTGGGATACTCAATGGGCATTAAATGCGTTTGATAACGGCATGCTTCTAGGAAGGCCTTGAGGAAGATCCCAATAAGGTTTACACATGGGGAAAATGTCTTGACTAGATTGGAGAAATTAATGGGAATGACAAATGCTTTTAAGTATATCATTAAATGTGTTCGGTACATTGAACGAGAGTATTGACCGCATTAATTCTCAATCATTATTAGAGAGGAATTAGGAAACTACGCTACGAATGGTGATTTACATGAACCTCGGGTGTCATTAATGGAAGAGTTTGATTCCAAGAAAGAGGTACACTCTTCGAGAGGAAATAGCTGAGCTGGGACTTTTGTTCATAAATGCTTAGGTGATTCCTGGTCGGTACTTGGTAAATGGATCTTGCTCGGCACCAGGATCATGCTTGGAAGCAAAAAAAAAAAAAATCCCTTAACAATATTGAAATAATAAAAAACGATCAGAGGCTTGGAGAAATTTGTCTGAACATTTGCATAGTTTTATAGAAAGAAATAGGAAACTCTCACGTAATTTCAAAACGGGTACCGTGCAATTTGTTAAGGATCATAATTCTAGCCTAATTGATCATTGACTTTGTATTTATTTAGTATAATTATTCCTATTTATTTTGTATTTATTTGCTGTAATTATTTTCATTAATTCCCTTGATTCTTTCCATTGTAATACGTCGTAAAATAGGAAGATTCCTCTTGTACTCTTGTATAAATATCCATTTACACTATAATGAAAAATATACTTTTCCATATTTCAAAAACAAAAATACTCTTTTCCAATACAATTTTATTATAATTTACTAATTTCAAAAGAGGTAATTTGGTAATAATGTGGATCTCCCTTAATTTGGCTTTCAAATCTAGATTTTGGTCCACCTAGCTAGTGCAAATTTTCAAATCAAAGATTGATCAAAATTTCAAAACATGTACCTCCCTACTGGGTAATTGGATTTTGAATCAAAGAATTTATTGGAAATAAATTCTTATAAAGAATTTGAAAGTTTTCCTTTAAATTGAAAATTTAATTGATATATTAAATAAGAATTAATTTGGAAATTTGAAGTGTGACTTAATTGATGAGGAAATGGGAAATTAATTTAAAATTAACAAGAAAAATTATAGGAAATAGATAATACGCTATAAGAGTCTAAACATAATTACGATTAAATCAATTAGATGTTTGCATTTAATAAGTATCTGCATTCATGACTCATGACAATTTTGATTGTATTTCTATGTGCTATACCTGCTTATTGAATGTATTGGACTATATTTGTGAGATATGTCTATGCTTGCTGGACTTCGGCTCACGACTTACGTTCGTGTTGTAGGTACCAAAGGCAAGAATATTTCTAATGTTTGATGGGATGTACAGTGTGGATAAGTTTTTGGAAGGTGGGGATTGGACAACCTAATTACGCACGATTTTCCTTAACTATTTTGCAATATGTGCTATTTACGTTTTCTTTTTATGACTGTGGCATGCATGATTTATTTCACACGTTCATGCTTTGTTTTAACTTCTCTATCTCCTTTTTATATTTTGGTATGTAATTATTCTATCCGGAGGTTCTTTTAAACTATTAGTCTGGTAAACCTTGATTTATCAGCAACTGCTTTCTAAAATCCCCTATCTGTCTTTTCTTTATAGCGAAAATCTTTATTTACAGGAATCATGATTTAACATGAAAATTTTTTAACCTTAAAGATTCTTTACTCGTGATTTTGAAAAGAGTGGCTAAGGTTTTCATTAGGGAAGATATTTACAGAAAAACTAGTAACAACTCGGTTTTACAAAAATAGGTTTCTGAATATTGTTTTCAAAGTTTTAGAAATTAAGAATAGTCAAGTAGGGATTTTTATGAATAAGGTTTTGAAAATCTTACTTTTAGGCTGAACAGGTATGTTGTATTTTTATAAATAAAAAATCTCTGAATTTTTCTGAAACCTAAACCTCCAATTACGGTTAACTAAGATTCTAAGAACCAAGGGTGTTATAATCGCAAAACAAATAGTCATGAGTTTTTAAAATATTGATCAATGATTTTGGTCATAACAGGAATTCAAATTGCAACTTCACCACTCTCTTTTAGTTTTTTGGTCCTATATAAAGTTTTTTGCAGTTTGTTTAATCTTATGTTATCAATTTTTGTGCATAACAGCCTTACAGGACCTAAAATCCAAACATATAGAGGTATAAACCAATAATGAAATCATCCATTGACTAATGCAGAATTTTACACAACACTCCAAATTTTTATTTCCCATTGAATATTCATTCATTTAAAAAGTAATATTACAAATAGAATAAAACATAGCAACACAATGTCATTACAACAACCTTAAGTCCCCAAATACTTTCATATCCATAATTTATTACATTACTTTCACACACTTCTTCAACATTCTCCCTACTGTTAAGCACTCGTTGCCTTCCAATAAACATAACACCATCAGTTTCATCATCAAAACATGGGTTGTCATCTTCCAAGCTCCACCACTCAAAGAACCCAAAAATCTTCAAACAGCTACGGAAAAATAACCCATGAGGATTATCTACACTATCGCTAATTATTACTTCAGCTTTCCTCCCACTATGGCATCTCCTATTACAAAACCTTATATTCTTTTCATCCCTGGAATTACAACTTGAAGTAATCTGCAATAAACCCACCATACATCAAAATACGAAGGACCCGTACAAAACCCATTTCAAAATAACCATTTGCACACCAATTCCAGAATTCCCTTCCCAATTAAAACACTAAACAAATAGAATAACACCCATATCAACAAGATGCAAACTGTAATCCCACTATAATCAATGAAAAACAATGTGGAGAATTTGGGAAAAACAAAACACACCCTTCATGAAATGTCTTTCCCAAACGGATCTACAAGGTTGAAACCAAAGAAATTTTTTTTTTCTTCTCTTGTTCTTGTTTTTTAGTAGGAGGGAAAAACTAGAATAGAAGAGGGAGGGGTTTTAGGGATTGAATCTCAATAACCATTTCAAATTCCACTTTTAAAACATGTGCCAAAATTATTTAATTGATTTAAAAGTGTTTAGTAACAATGATAAGGGATGAATACTACTTATCCCAGAAAGAGAAATGGGTAGCTTTGGCATTTTTAAAAAAACTAATGAGCCGGGGGTACTATTATGTAATTTACACAAACTATAGACGCCTATTTGTAATTTTTCAAAATCAGAGGTATTTTTTTGTAGTTTCATCAAAATAGAGGGTACTAAAATGTAATTATCCCATATTTAAATAGGCCCGTTTAGTTATTTGGCCCAAACCCAACATTAAATACACTAAAATGAACACCCTAAAATTTAATACACCAAGATGACCACTTTTATATTTAAGGGTTAATCATATTATTTAATTAACTTAACATTAAAAAATAAAAAATAAAAAACAAACAAACAAACAAAGAAGGCTCGGCCATTATCAGAGAGCTACCATTTTTTGCCAAAATAGTAAAAAACAATCTGTGAGCACCACAATTATCTTTTGTTTTTCTTACTGTCGATGATTGGGTTTCTAGTAACGAGTCTAGCTAAGAACAAACAAAGAATGAAGCTTGAATATTCAGTATATTTGAGCATTTTTTGTTTTTGTTTTTGTTTTTGTTTTTTTTTCTTCTTTTTGGATGAAATTGAGCATGTTTGTTTTTGTTTACGGTATACAACAGTTAGTAGAATGGTTATTAATTATTTGGGTAAGATTTGTGTTGTTTTTAGAGTCGATTTGCATGTTTTTGGTTCAAATCCTGAGTACCAGGATTTATAGTCGAGCGCGATATCATCTTTTAAAGCGCGATTAGTAGCGCAATGCCATGCTCGATTTCTTTCTTGTCACGCCACCTGAAGCGCGAGTCAACGCAATATATCCAATCGTGCACCCAATTAGATATATTGTGCCCAAATTTTTGGGTCTATTTTATGACGCGATTCCTAATCACATGACGATGTCTGATATTGCACTTCAGTATTTTATTTCATTTTCTTTGATTTGGATGGATTAACTAAGTATTTATTTTTTATTTGTGAATTTACAAAGATGCATTTGGGAATTTATGTTGCGGTTGGGGGTAGATGGACAATAGTGGTGGGGTTGTGGCATTGGACATGTCAAGAGAATAGTAGATTAATGGTCGTCGAAGAATGCATCTCGTTGAGAGAGAGCTGCACGATTGAATTTATGAGAAGTTTGAAATAAACAAGGAAGAGTTCAATTTGAAATTAAGTTTTTATGCCAAAAGTAGACAAACAAGTGGACCAAGCTATGTCAAGGATGACGAAGATTTAGAGGTGTTTTTGTTGGGCCGGATGAAGAATACAATTGATACAACCTTGCAAGTTTCAAAGGACCCAAGAGTTGCTATTGAGGGTTTTGCGGAGAGCAATGATCAATCCGTCAACGACTTACATCCACCAGCCAAAAAATTAGTACACGTCGAGGAAGAGGTAGTAGTAGAAGAAGAAGATGACGAGGAAGAAAATGACAATGCTTGTCTATGGCATGATCCATTTTTGGACCGGCATAACTTGAAAATGGAAATACCGGATGAGTATGGTTTTGAAATGGTTCAAGTGCCAGAGGGGGGTTCTGGGGTTGCCGATGAGGGATCAATTCCGGAATTACCTTTGCTCGAAGGAATTAGATCGATTCCTCATAATGTAGTAAGTGGAAAAACATCGGATGCTTTCTTTCCCGACGGGTTTGACCTAGAGATTAACCAAATGTTTGAGACGAAGGAAGAGTTGCAGACCAAGCTCCACTAAGTGGCAGTGTATGGTAACTTTGAGTACAAAGTGGTGAAATCAAACAAGTGGTTGTATGTGGTAGAGTGCATTAACAAGAATTGCATGTGGCGGGTATGTGGCTCCAAGTTACCAAATTTAGGTTATTTTATCATCCAAAAATATCAAGGAACTCATACTTGTTTGTTAGTGGGACGCAATATGAACCACCAGCAAGCAACTTACGAGATGATTAGGCAGAAATTTAAGTAGCAATACGTAGGTGTCTTTGAAGGATCGACCCCTAGAGGCCTTGTGAACCTAGTTCGTGAAAATTTAAAGGAGGGGGTGAGTTATTAGAAGAGTTAGAAGGTGAGGCAGTATACACACTCCCTTATTAGGGGTTATCATGATGAAAGTTTTCCACTTCTCCCGTCCTACTATCACATGTTGAAGTTGAAGAATCCGGGGACTGTCATTAGTATAGGGGTTGATGATAATAAGAAATTCAAGTTTTTTTTTATTTTTTTTATTTTTTATGGCTCTCGGCCTATCAATAAGAGGATTTACTTGCATGCAGAGAGTGATCAGTTTGGATGGTACCTTTTTGAAGTCCGCATGTAAGGGAACCTTGTTGGTTGCAACTTCTCAGGACGGTAACTACAATTGTTATCCCCTCGCATAGGGCATTGTAGATTCAAAGAGGGATGAGTCGCAGAGCTAGTTTCTCTGACAGATCGAGGTTGTTATCGGTGAACCAGATGGTTTGGTTTTTAAATCCGATAGAAACCCTATCATCTAAAAAAGGGTGGCAACCATTTTTCCGCAAGTAACTTACGGTGCCTGTTACTAGCACATTGGGCAGAATTCGAAGAACTGATTTAAGAACAAAGGCTTCAACACTATTTTTAACTAGGTTGTGGAAGCTTACAAGTTTTCGGAGTTTAAGGCTAAGTTTACCAAGTTGGAACGAAGGTATCCTTATGTGCACGACTACCTTTCGAATCAAGTGGGCATTGAGAAGTGGGCAAGGGGAATGTTTAAGGGCGAAAAGTATAATATCATAACTACCAACATAGTTGAAGCTTTAAACTCAACTTTCAAAAGAGCTAAAGAATACCCCCTAATGTTGTTACTCGACGCAATCGTGGAGAAGATGGTTGAGCGGTTTAACGAGAGATGGGAAAAGGCTCAGAATTTGATATCTTCACTTACACCGGAGTGCGAAAGACATCTATATCATGTTTGGACGGAAGCCGGCATGTTGGCACCTACACGGATTAATACAAATGAATGGGTCACCCGAGGTGGGGATTACGATACGGTGGTTGACTTACAATGGATGACTTACACTTGTAAGAAATTTGACTTGGTAAAGCTTCCATGTGAGCATGCTTTGAGGGCAGCAAGAGAAATTGGGAGAAATAATTTTTATAATTGTTGCTCACTCTATTACAGTGCGGACTATTGAAGACTTGCTTATGAATAGTCTGTATATCACATTCCGTCCTAGTCAGATTGGAAAATCCTGGATGAGATTCGGGAAGTAGTGGTCTTGCCATTGGATTTGAAGGAACAACGCAAAAGAGGAATGACTATGAATAACAAGTATTGTTTATCTGGTGAGTTGCCAAAGCAGAAGCATAAGTGCACAAAGTGCGGGTAAGAGGGACACTACCATAAAAAGAGCAGCCAAGATATGTCCGGGACTAGGGAAGAACAAAAACCAAGACCGGTTAGCCAACTGTGATATCAAAGGAAAATAGATTGATTCATGTGTTGTTCACTTTCAGTAAACCATAATGAGTACACTTACAAGTATTTCAATGGAAATTTCTGTCTCCATATGAAATACTAGCAAGTCCACTCATTATGGTACAATGAAAGTGTAACAGCATGCAGATCAATCCATTTTCCTTTGACATATATGCAGTAGTTGTTAGTAGAGAGGATCACCATGTATTGTTATATTTGTTTTATTTATTTGCATCATGTATTGTTGAATATTGAGTAAGTGTACAATAATAGCTTGTTTTACTTTGAATAATGTATTTATCGTAAGTAAACAAGAAGTTGATGCTTCAGATCATTGGAAATAAGACAGGTTAGAGTGCATTCTAAATATGTGACTGTTTTTGAGATATGGCCCAGTTCTAAAGTCAAGTGCACGATACAAAATGGCATGAAAACGCTATACCTTATCGCATGCACGATTACATTAATCGCGCCATATTTCAAGGATTGTGATTGCCCTATTTTTTGGCCCGATTGGGCATATAGCGCATTCAATAAGGTCTTATCGTGCCGTTTTAATCTAAATTTTTTGGAAATTTAAAAGTGTTACACATTGTATTATTGTTCAAAGTGATGCGAAAACAAAAAAATTTCCCAGTTCAAACTACTTTTGTTGATGATTATTGTAACATTGTAACATTTCTCAATGTAGAGGTACAATGTTCTATATCCATTACTCTACCTTTTCGGTTTACTACATGTATTGTTTAATTTTCACTTTGGTTTTTTGGCTAATTTCTTTAAATTATCTATAATAACGGTGTAAATTGCTAAAATAAAAAATAAAAAAATGTATAGCGCGATTCCAATGTATTGAGAGCACGATTGCAATATTCGTGCTTCATAATACAATGTGATTTAAACGACTTGTGTGCTCAATAAGGTCTTATCACGCAGTTTTAATTCAAAAATTTGTCAAAATTTTGGAAAATTAAAACTGTTACATGTTTTATTAGTGGTCAAACTGATGGGAAAACAACAAATTATCCAAGTTCAATCTACTATTGTTGATGATTATTGTAACATTTCTCAATGTAGAGGTACAATGTTCTATATCCATTACTCTACCATTTTGGTTTACTATGTGTGTTGTCTAATTTTCGCTTTGGTTTTTCGACTAATACGTCTTTAAATGATCTATAATAATGGTGTAAATTGCTAAAAAAAATAATAAAATAAAAATATAAAATGTATAGCGCGATTCCAATGTATCGAGCACACAATTACATGATTCGTGCTTCATAATATATCGCGATTTAAATGACTCGTGTGCTCGATATGGTCTAATCGCACCATTTTAATTCAAAAAAATTTCAAAACTTTGGAAAAATAAAAGTGTTACATGTTGTATAAGTGTTCAAAATGATGGGAAAACAAAAAATTACTCAAGTTCAATCTACTTTTATTGACGATTATTGTTACATTAGAGAAATTGTAGTATTATTGGCATAGTTTTCTATATATAATAGTTGAGGTTGCATAAACACATATTTTGTGTCATTGTTTACCAAAAAAAAAAAAAGTATTTTGGGTCATTGTTTCACCTTTTAGAAGTGACTCCTTTGCTATTTCATGCACTATGTCAAGCAATGCACTTGAAATCCCATGACCAATTGTTTGAAACTCAAACAACTTAAAAGACTTCTTAAAGATCAATAAGGTCCAATAATTACTACACGGGTTGTTTAATTTTCACTTTAGATTTTTGGCTAACACGTCTTTAAATCATCTATAATAACAATGTAAATTGCTAAAAACATATAGATTAATACCGATTAGCTAATCATATGAAAAGATAAAGGTAATCCATATACATCATGTAATCTAATCCGAATAAGTTATTTACAATAAAAAAGAATAGTGTTCATGGACTACAGGTCTATATCTCGGGCGAAAATCTCTTTCGCCAGCCGTTTTCAAACCGAGTAGCAGTGGTTGTCATTGAAATGTCTCAACTTTACCTTCATCTTGAACATCTCCAAAACTTGAAGGTAAAAATCCAGCATTCTCCACTAAAATTCCAAAATAAACATCGTTAGCACAACTCTTAATCCAATATAAATATTTCGAGTTAAAAGACTAGCTTTAGATACTTACCAAGTTTGATGCTTAGGCTTTTTGCCTAGTTCCCTGTGATATAGAAGCGACGCCTCCTCCTTGGCATTGAGGAGGTGATCAAACATCCCGCTTTGTTTGAGAATCTTGGGCACCATGACCAGAAACGGTTCCACCATTAGCTTCATCTTCTTTTTAGTTGTTGTAGATGGGTTTGAATAAAAAATATGAAGGAACCACTCACGTAAATCCACAACCATGGCCATCCAATGTGAATTCTCAATGTTCAAGGGGACGTACAAAAATTCAACGCCATCCCACGATCTTCCCCTCACAGGCCTCTCCCCGCGACAATACCTCATGATATCTTCCAGACATTGCAAGTTTTGCAATTGATTTTTCTCCACGATTGCCTTGTATCGACCAACAACTGTTTGCATCCAAAAGTTGTCGAGAATGGCCATGTTCTACAGGAAAAGGTTCGGAACTTCTGGCTCCTCTTCCTTATTAATTACATGATTTCATCTAGATGCTATTATATTACAAAAATAATTAAAATTAAACGAATAAGTGAACAAAATGTAAGGCACGATTGCATTAACTGAGCGCGCAATAGAGTATTTGCGCATGGCATATTACAGCACAATACAATGAATTGGGCACTCGAATGCTATGTCACGCCCTTAAATAGGCCCCTATTTAAAGGCCGACACACTCTATAGCGCTATACAATAATCAACGCGACTCATTGTTGTGCGCCCATTTAGCATAATCGTGCCATACAAAAAATTTTGAAACACAACTAAATATAAACTAACAGGACTCAAACATCCATAAAAGCTAAAAAAAACATAATTTTAAAAACAGAACATGTACAAATAATTTAAGAAACATACATTATTCTTGAGCCACTTGCCTTTCTACAACAAGTTGATGAAGAACAACTTCATCAACGTTGTTGTGCCCTCTTGATATGCTTGGCCCCGTCCTTATCCCACAGCCACTTTGTCAAAGCCGAGTACTTTGACTCATCCAACCACCCGAGCGCGTGGTAGGATGGTTTTCCATTTCTCCACCTTCCAATTTTGGAAGGCTTGTTGACATAAGGGCTCATGTAGAAGTGGCTTTTCTTCTGCTTTTGAACCATCACCTCTTTCCCCTCTGAAGACATCACCATCTCGTTTTGTACC
>WUAT03073509.1:0-13272 GCA_010015005.3 Ulmus americana | reverse complement strand
TGTCCATCAACTCCTATAATAGTAGAAGCATATATTCTTTAAATACTAGTTTACTAGAAAAGAAAATTGTAAATTAATTGTGAGGTAATGTAACCTGCATCCTTT
This sequence comes from Ulmus americana, assembly GCA_010015005.3. NCBI lineage: Eukaryota > Viridiplantae > Streptophyta > Magnoliopsida > Rosales > Ulmaceae > Ulmus > Ulmus americana. The sequence continues at coordinate 13,167 of WUAT03073509.1, read as the reverse complement.
TAACAACTGGCTATATATATACTAGTGGAAGCCACGTGTTTCTATATAATTTTTTTGTGCTCTTATATAGTTAGTGTGAATCTCAATAAATTACAAGTGGTGTCAAAATCATACCCTTGCTTGTAATTTTTTTTTTACTACGTGTTGTTGGTCTGCTGCTCATTTTAACAACTGGCTATCTGCACCGAGCATCAATATAAATATATAATTGCATAAATATCAAACTAAGTATGCTTTCAAGTGCATTTTTTGCTACTTCAAACCAAAAGGATCAAATAACTGAAACTCGCTCATTTTTTTACCCGATCAAATACTTTTTGTTGCTTTCAATTTGAGTAAACACGTGTTATTAATAAATAGTAATGCTTAACATTATTGCCAAATTCAGTAGATCCAGTTACTGAAGCAACATGATCAATTCCTCTTTATACGCGCATCATAATTTGTAACTATAACAAGCTTCAGTAAAAAAATGGTTTTTCAATGACACCCAAGTAACTATAAATCAATGGTTGTGCCATATGAATTTCTTGTTTATTATAACCAGCAAGAAGAAGAAGGGTGAAATGGATAATTTAAAAGATAATCCTACTTCTACACGGCTTGTTCGCAATTGTCTCATGTCAGTTATGTGTCATGTTTGAGTGGAAAGACCTAAAACAGTCCTGAAAAAGCTACTTTAATCTACATCAAACAGGACCAAGCAGAAAATTGATGAGTACTTAATGAATTAAAGTGTGAATGGTGGGTGTGTAAGTTTTATAACATAACTCGAACCAACCACCCCCTCCCCTTAATGAGTAAAAACAAATACACAAGCAGAAAACTACCGCAGAAGCATAATGCACCATTCTATTTGCATGTGTATGATTGTAAACAGAGGTATGAGTCTGACAGATTACCTGAGATTGGGAGAGCAATTGAGGTTGGGTATCTAAAATAGACTCGTAGATACTTTTTCGTTGCTCAAGAAAACGCTACCCAGAGCAACCCCCAGTAGGTGCTCCTAAATAATCGATTCAGAAAAAGAAAAAACAAAATACCCCAAATTTTTTTTCCTGGTTTAAACAAAATCATAATAGAAATTTTGAAAAAAAAAAAAAGGTGAATCGAAGCGAAAAGAGTGAGAAAATTGACAGAGAAGAAGATGAAGGTTTAACCCAAGTTACAAGTCAATTTCAACCAAAAAGAGGAGAGGAAAAGTTATACGAAAATAACAGACTTGTATCAGTTCGAGATGTATATCTAACTTACCTAACTTTATCAACCTTCAATTCTCTCTTTGCTTCCCACTGTTGAAGTCATTCGAAGAAAACCTCATTTCCAAGCGGTGGAAGCACTTGTGGAACTCAATCCCTTGTAGAAGGGAAAGAAGTTGAAGTCGATAGAACTGAGCATGAAAATTACCACAAAGCAAGTGCTTCATTGAGAGTGCTTTCACTATTGTGAACGTAGGTGCCTACAGTAAGTAAACTGAAATTTACTGTTAAGAAACATCAAGAAATAGATGAATAGTAACTCGAACATTAATAGATTCACTCAATCACAACCTTTAGAGCACTTTGGATTATTTGTACACCTATTCTCTGGTCTTCATTTTGAGTCTCAAGGTTATCTAAAGTCTTTCATGCATACAAAAGAGCAACACCACCAGCTAATAAGAACAATAATATATAATTATGGTTGGGGGTGGGGGTTTAAAGATCCATCAAAAAAGGAGACAAAAATAAATAAAGAAATAATTGAAACCAACCTGGCACAATACCCTCTTCAACAGCTGCTCTTGTAGTATTTAGAGCATCAGTCACCCTATCTTTCCTTTCCCAACCTCTGTGTCACTTGCCCCTCCAACCTGTGAGAATATGGGTACTTATGAATAAGAGCATAAAACTATATGGTACACAACAAAAATTACAAAAAGTGAACATACCTTGAAAACTGCCACACCACCACATAACTTTGATAGCTATTCCTGTGCTTTTTCCTTGTCAAACATTGCACTACTATTCTCCATTGCTCTTCTTAGCTGTAAAGAGTATATACACCCTCAGATTGTACAGAATTAAACAAGGAAGATTTAGAGATTATAAGCAGAGAAAGAGAGAGTAAGCTCCTTGATCCACTATTAGACGTACCTCCTCACATCGTTCTTCAATTAGCTTTTTGTCCCCTCCATGTAGAATGATTGTTTCATCAAGAGAGACAGTCACCTGGTGTACTTTGAATTGAGTAATTGTTTTCCCAGATAATAGAGTAGAGTTCAATGAAAGTAAAATACAAACCTTTTTTGGGACTGCCAAGCATTTCAAGTTGTACTTTATCAATAGTTAACCCACGATCTTGACTGATAATGTGTAAATTCAATATGTACGAATCAAACAATCACATAATGTGGCATACTATTTCAAATTCTGAAACTGTGTTACCTTTCCCCTAGTGAGAATGGCAAGATCGTCTAAATTTGATCTTCTATTTTCTCCAAAACTAGGAGCTTTGATGGCACAAACCTGATACAATACAATAGATTCCTTCAGCGAAAGTACCAAAAAATGCATGTGCATACATATGCAAATTTTAAGTTAGTACATATGGTGTGCATATAGCATAGAACGTTCAGAAAGCAGTTAAACAAACACCAGCCAGTTTGTTTATGACTGTCTATCAACCTCTTAATACAAAAGGAAAGTGACTGCAAAATGTAAATAAGCATTATGATGATTTCAAAGAATATATATATTCATGAATGAAACAAATGCATCTAGTTTGTTTATGCCTATGTGTTTTTGTGTATATGGTGAACTATACAAAATCCCCATAACTTTAGCAAAACATTTTTTTTAATACAAGAACACCTTGCCAAAGAACCCTGGATGAAATTTATCCATCAATACACATGAGAACTCTCATACATAATTACATACATAGCATAGAATGCTGAACACTTGCAGAAACAAATATATCAAATAAGTATCAATTCAAATTTCTGGAGAGTGAAAAACATAAACACCTAATACTATCCAACCCATTAGATATATTATGATGACAGTAAATTGCAAGCATAGCCAAACCATCACCTTAACCCCAACACAATGCTTGTTGAGTATAAGCATAGCTAGTGCATCACTTTCAACATCCTCGGCCACAATGAGAAGTGGTCTATTTTTCTGTATAGGCATGGGAAAAAATGAGTTTAACCACCAAAGCAATAAGTCAATAACATACTGATTAGAAAAAGGATGATTACCTTTACTGTCAGCTCCAATTTTCTTATCATGAAGGAGAATCAACGGGTTTTCAAGTTCCTAGCATTGTGAACAATTAACTTTTATTAGCAAATCAAAGTGCATCTACAGGAAAAAAATGTTTTTTCATACTCTAGAAGTTATGAAAGAGCTAAACTGCCAAAACAAAAATCAATTGACTCGTAAAATTGGAGGAAACAAAAAAAGTAAAAGCATTCTAATTTCTATAAATTTTTTGAAATTAAGCGGAGAGGATAAAACATTCAAACCGACATGATACTTCCCTCAATTAGTCTAACACACCATAATAGTCTTGAATTAGCTCTAGATATATGACTAACAAACACAAAATGTAACTATATAAAGTAATAGCAACAAAAGCAAGTTCACAATATTTTATAAGCAAAATCAATTGGGCTTAAAAGATTAATCATGGTAATAGAAAAGACATTTTGACTTACACACTTTAGAGTCTTCTGATCAGTTACAAAGTAAGGAAAAATATATCATCTTCCCAGCTTCGTTCCTTCAACGAAATCTAGCTCGTTGTCTAGAGTATTCCCTTCCTGCAACTCGTCTTCTGCAAATTTTCCATTATCAGAGGAACCCCATCTGCTCCGATGCCTCATCCTTCGATCCAGAACCCTCCTTCAATCTCAAGCTGCCCATCAACTCTTTCACCAAGACTCGACGAACCCACTTCACAATTCAAAGAAACCACCTCAGATTTCTTCCCAAATCGGGATTTGCCCACATGGGCTAGACGATTTCTCGACCCAGACTTTGGATTCCGGTGGATTGTTGGTTCGAGATTCTACGACTGAGAAGTCTAGGGAACTAGGGCTAGAAATAGGAGAGCAAGAGCACATAGATTTTAGAAAAAATCTCAACCAAAACAGCTTAATACGTTGGATTATGGGTTGAATCTGCTGCTTCTGGCTAGGAATAAATCCTCTATGCTCCGATTTAGGTTCTATATCTATCCTCTGCCCTGGAGTGGGGAAAGGGTTTGGTGTAGAAACTGTTAGAATTAGAAATAGATAGAATTCGGAAGGGCTAGAAACTTTGGGACTTGAGCGAGAGTGAGAGGGCTAACCGGAGGTGGAGGTCGAACGAACTGAGGAGAGGGCTTGGGTGTTTCTTTCTTTCTTCTAAGTGTTTTTTCCCTAGTGGTTTTTTCCCCTGTTGGTTCTACTCGTGATTTTGAGGAACAAAATAAATGGAAAAAAGATGCGTCTACCATTTTTGTCAAAAAAAAAATGTCTTTCATAACACTTTATCCGAGGCGCCTTTTTTTCCCCAAAAAAAATTTACTTTAGCGCCTTTAATTTCAACATAGTATAACACTTTTTCAAAAGTGTTATGTACAACTGATATGATGGGGGCTTTTTCTAGTAGTGAACCTTAATTAATTTTCCAATTAACTAAGTAGCCCATATCAACCAAGTATATCCACTTACTTAAATCTTCCGACATTGAGTAAGCTTGCATCTAAAATGAAGGTGATCAATCTTATTTCAGATATATAAATCATAACACACAACTTGACTGAAAATACTAAGCACAACTTGTAACATTCAATAAACTCACAAAGGTCCTTTCACGGGTTCATGTACTCTAACTTAAGAGTTTAGCTCATAGTGAGCTTGAAAATAACTAAAATAAAAATGAACATCAAAACAGAGCTCATAATCAGATCTTAAAGAAATAACAATGGAGAAAATGCAATTTAAAGGTCAAGGGAGTAGAGAATAATCGTAATTTTTGCTCATCTCCTTTTGTTCAGATTTCTTTCTTTTCTCCAAAGTTTCTGCCCTTTTTCAACCTTCTTTCCAACTCAGCAATGGTGATCAAAATGGAGACAGTACTGGTACTATGACTAAGAGAGTGTTCCCTTGAAGAGTAGTCTCCTTTGTACCTAATACGCGAGCTCTCCTTTTCTTTTCCAAAAATTATTCCTTTTATATGGGCTAGGTAAAAAGGGCAGCTAGGGTTCCTCTTCATGTGCCACATGTCAAAATCTAGAAATTAGGGTAAACACCCACTGTTTGGGCTATCTTCTGACACGTGAAAGGTATCCATTTGTGGCTGGGACCATATCCAGCATCTAGCTGTCCTCAAATTTTTGGCAGATATTCCCCAAACTTTATGTTATAGCATCTTGATAGCACTAGGGGATTTTCCAGACTTTTTCATAAAAATTCTTTCTTACCCGAGAATCCATCTAACAAAAATCAGCTATAGTTGATAATAAAATTAACTAAAACATCCTAAGCTAGGGAATTAAATATTTACAAATTAAAAATGTAAACTAACTCATTAAAACAAATTAATTACAAAAGTCACTCTATTTGTTTCATAAATTCAAGCTTAAAAGACTAAATAACTCTTATTTCTAAGAGTTATCAGATGCCGCTTGGAAAATAAAAGCCATATTCATTAGATTCACCATCATCAAAGGTAATCTATATCGTAGGTCCTTTTTGGGCCCATACTTAATGTGTGTTAAGCCATCGCAGGTTAAAAATATACTATCCAAACTCCATGAAGGTGAATGCGGCAACCACTCTGGAGCACGAAGCCTTATGTACAAAATAATCGCAATGGGATACTATTGGCCAACCTTCTAAGTGGACTCAAAAGACTTCATTAAGAAATGTGATAAATGCAAGAGATTTTCAACAATGCCGAACCAGCCACCCGAGCGTATGATATCTATAACATCACCTAGGCCATTTATGAAATAGGGGATGGATAGGAAAATGCCGATCGCTACTGGCTAGAGGATCTATATGCTCGTACTGACAGACTACTTCACCAAGTGGGTCAAAGCATAAGCATTCCACCAAGTCAGAAACACTGAGGTAAAAAAATTTGTCTGGAAAAATATCATTTGCAGGTTTGGAGTTCCAAACGAAATCATCACAGAAAATGGAATGCAATTCATCAGTTTTGCAATCCAAGACTTCTGTGCCGAATGGAATATTAAACTTACCTTTGCCACCCCAAGACATCCCCAATCAAATGGCCAAGCCAAATCAACGAACAAAACTATAGTCAATATACTAAGGAAATGGCTCGAACATGTGAAACGAAGATGAGCCGACGAACTCCCTGGTGTTTTATGGTCGTACAAAACTACTGCAAAAAATTCAACTAGGGCTACCCCATTCTCATTGGCATATGGGTTAGAAGCCATCTTTCCAATCGAAATAAGTTTCCCAAACGCGCGATCTCAATTTGCTATAGCAGAACAAAATAATGAAATATTGAATTTCGAATTGGACATGATTGATGAAAAATGAGAAGTAGCAGCTGCTTGGATTGCCCACTATAAATAACAAGCAGCCATATACTACAATAAATATGTCCGAACGAGAAAGCAATTGGGTGCTTAGAAAAGTGTTCCAAAATACCAGAGGAACCGACACAGGAAATTTTGGACCAAACTGGGAAGGTCTGTACAAGATAACACACATAATAGGTAATGGAGCTTAAAAACTACAAACTCTAGATGGAAATCGCATCAACAACAGTTGGAACGCAATACATCTTCATTGATACTATGTTTGAACAATCTCCTCTCTTACTTTTCTTTAAATTTCATTCACTTTTTCAATTAATTCTGTTTATCTTGCAATTATCCCATACTGACTTAAGCATCAGAGGGTCATTAGCCTCGCCAACAACCAACCTAGTCTTCCTCTCCTTTGCACAGGACAGCCAACTTACTCTAAAGACGACCAAAAATGGCAAACAATGCCAAGGTACATCCTAAACCCATTCTAATAAGGGACATTTTTTATAAAGGCCGGCACGGAAAACTCCACAGCCTCATGGAACCACGTTCCCTTTATATTACTTCATTACACAAATTCGTTCATTTAATTCCTGAGGTTCACCTTCAACCCAAAAGGTTAGATTAATTTCAAAAGAAAACCCTTGGGATGCCAAGGTAAACAATAGGCAACGACAAATCTGTCCACTGATTCTCCAAATAAATTGAGAATCACTGTATTCTTTTCAAACGACTATTTCACAATCCGAATGAACCTAAAACTTCAATCGGATTGGGGGGATAAACAAATACATCTTGACATAATTTGTAGTTTCTTTTATGCATAGGTCGTTCGCAATCAATATATATGAATTGGCTCACCATTATCTCCACAATTGTTTCTTCCACGTGAACAATCAACAACAACATATGAAAACATCTCACATGAACAATATATCATTCAGAACTAATTCTTTGATCTAAATTTTCTCAACTCTTTGAAAAATCAAAGTTAATAAATCATTCCTCTCTACATTGCATTTTGTAAATAATATTATGCCTATAAATTCATAAAAATTTATATTCAAAATTTAAAAGAAATTTACATAAGATAAATATTTGTCCGAACGGACTAATTAGTTTTCATTTACATTACAAAATATATGAAGTTCAAATATTCTAGACAAGAAAAGAAACAAGACAAATAGAACAATCCCTACTCAGCAATCTCCTCCACGACCACCTTTTCCTCTCCACTCCTCCAGATCCAGACGCCCCATCTCCTGTTCTGCTCAAATCATTTTTGCTTGGCCCAGCTTGTTCAGCCACCTGATGATCCTCCTCTCCCTCGGAATCCAAGTAGAGAACCTTCATTCTCTCCCAAGCTAAGAAAACCACCTTGGGATCCCAAGTAGACATTTTCCCCTCTGTATAATCCTTAAGCATCTCCGCACGGACTTTGACTGTGGTAAATATACTGATACTTCTAGACTTGTCTTCGTAGTACTCAGCTTTGGATTGAGCCTATTTAAGCTCTACCTCCTGAGCGGAATGAGCAACCTCTAGCTCCTCCAACTTCTTCTTAAGGCGAATATTTTCATTCCCCTTATTGTCAGCAGTAGCCTTGAGCTCGTTGAACTTCTTCGAAAGATTGTTATACGCCTAAGCCGCCTCTTTAAATTTTTGAGTGGAGGCCTCGCTTTTCTCCTTCACCCAGCTCAAGGCAGTCGCACTCTGAAAATGACATGAAAGTAAGATATCTTGAACGAAAATCTCAAAACATACAACTAGTAGTACATTTACTTGGAGTGCCACTTAGGCCGTATGGTCCAAAATACCAATCTTTCCGAGCTTTTCATAATAGTCTGATCTTCCTCAAAAACAAGTCGGGGTAGAACTGCAGCGAACACACTGGGATTCTTCCAGAGCGAAGTCTTAGGCGAAAAATTAACAGATATAGGTTCTACATCCACATCTACTATCTCTCTCCTCGCCTTTTTCTCTTTTTGTTGACCCGTGCTCGGCTTGATTTCTTTTCTTTTCTTTTCTTTTCTTTGGCCGCCCAGATGGACTAGAAAGAGGAGAACTTGTGGAAGAAAAAGGAGATCTTAAATGCGAGTCCATTATGGTCAATCCCATATGAAATTGTCCGCTCGGACATCATTCATGTAATTTAAGCCCATTATATTCTGCTTGGAATCCATTAGTTTCACCTAAGTGAAGATCAACATTTCCAAACATAATTGATATTTAAGGAGAAGCAATTTTGTTAGCTGATCGGATCTAATCATGACATCCGAATGGAACATGACAAAATCCAAGTCACCAAAGTGTCATTAAATGACTCACGTAATAATTGCTCAACCATTTGAACGATATTCGTGGGTAGTTTCCGGATTGAACGGACCACAACTGGGACTTCAATGGAAAGTCCCAAAAGTCCTATAAAACAAGCTCAAACAGCCTCCTATAGGGCTAATCTACGTCATATACTTATTGAACTCTCAATTGCTACGACACCGCCATTAGTCCACTGCTATCCAACCTCGCATATTTATTTGGACTCATCTCCATCTAGACTCTGATAATACTTTTTCTCTCTATTCCAGACGGAATCGCTATTTTCACAGTCTATTTGGTACATTTTGTCCATAATTCATTATTATTCTGTTTATTCTCTGTTTATCTTTTATCGAGATCTGAACTGACTTGGATGTCAAAGTGACTTTGGCTGGCACCACCCCAGTGTCAAGGTTATCCCGTTCACCTTTTATATTCTTTTTTGGTTTACAAATTACTGGTACCCAAACAAATCTAATTGTAGAATTTAGCCTCTACAATCATAACACATCAAATTGTTGATCTTGACCATTGATCTTGATCAAAACACATCAAATTGTTGATATTGACTGTTGATACTGATCATAACACATCAAATTGTTGATCTTGAACATAACACATCAAATTTTTTATCTTGACCATTGGTCTTAATCAAAACAAATAAAATTATTGATCTTGACCAAAATATACTGTTGATCTTGATCATAACACATCAAATTATTGATCTTAACCATTGACCTTGATCATAACACATTAATTATTGATCTTGATCATTGACCTTGATCATAACACATTAATTGTTGATCTTGATCATAACACATCAAACTATTGATCTTAACCATTGACCTTGATCATATCACATTAATTATTGATCTTGACCGTGGACCTTGATCATAACACAATAATTGTTGATCTTGATCATAACACATCAAATGTTGATCTTAACTATTGATCTTGATCATAACACATCAAATGTTGATTTTGATTGTTGATCTTGATCATCACAAATCAATGTTGATCTTGATTGTTGATTTTGATCATAACACATCAAATTGTTGATCTTGCTCATTGATTTTGATCAAAACACATCAAATTGTTTATGACTATTGATCTTGATCATCAAAACACATCAAAGTTTTTATCTTGATCAGAACACATTAAACTGTTGATCATGGTTATAACACATCAAATTGTTGACCGTTTTTTTCATGTTGTATTCTGTATTCTAATGTTGTTTTTGTAGCTGCTACTTCTCGTTCGGATGGTCCTACTTGCGGGAAAGGGACATATAATGCTTATACAGTGACTGGTAGTAAGTTACTCATCTAGTTTGATGCTGCTACTTCCCTTTCTATTTCAGAGCATCCTAAGTGATTCAATAATGAGATAGGTTTCATTTTTTGATTACGTGCTCCTCATTGCTACAGTGAGCGGAGATTGGTGTCGGAGGATGTTAGGCTCCTATGCCACTGCATCTCTTGGTAAGTTTATTATTATTTAAATTTGTAGTTGTGTTATGTAATATATAATTTTTCTTTGACTAATCTGTTTTTTTGTTTTGCAGAGATTATTTGATGTTGATCTTGCAAATTGTGTAGCACGCAAGGCTATAAATGCTTAGATGGGCAACATGGCACGTTGTGAGACACAAGTTTCATAAATACTTCAAGGAGATTAATGGTGGAGATAACTTGGAGGAAGTGAACTCAAAGCCTCATGAAAACATTCACGACCAATCTGATTGGGACTACTTGTGCAACATGTATATCTCCCCTAAATAGAAGGTAAAATAATAAACTTAAGTGTCATAAAAATATAAATATCAAACTTGTGTGTAATTAGTTATCTTATTTTTCTGAACAAGTGTCTAATTTTTTGGAGTGAAGGAGCTAAGTACAAAGAATGTTGTGAGTCAATCGAATTACAAATAGCACACAAGGAATGGGTCAATAACTACTCCACATCATCAACATTCGATGTGGACTGTCTTTTTCTTCATTGAGTGGCCATATTGGGACTTTTCACTTATAGCATTGGAGTGTTGAGCATGGATGGGGTGATGATGATTTAATTGAGAAATACGTAAGTATTTTTGCACTATAGTAGAGCTCTTTAGAGAAATTTAGGTCTAATCTTGCATTTAGTAGAGCTCTTTCAAGAAAATTAGGTCTGGTCTGACATGTAATGGAGCCCTTTGGAGCAAGTTAAGATTTTTTTCTGCCATGTTTTGTAAGAAATATAATATGCAGCATAGGTTTATGAAAATTGTGCTTTTTTTGCCACTAGTTTGCTAAATGATTGGATTGGTGGTTGATTTTTGCTTTTAGATGAGTATTCTTGGTGTTGTAACTTTTGCAAGTAATGAGAAACTTTGTCGCATTTTGTAAACTTTGCAAGTCATGAAAGTATCTAAATTGAGATTCCAAGACTTGTTAATTTTTTGTTGGAACTTTAGATGTTGTTCAATATAATAGAAGCAAACAAAACAAGACAAATAGAATCATGTTTGATGTTTGTGATCCTATTGGTTTTGTTCTTAACATTTCATGATGCTTTGATATGAGATAGCCTCCATTTCCTTTAAGCTTCCCTTTTTTAGATTGTTTAATTCGTGCCGAGTTGGTATAGATATCTACTACCATTTTTTTTTCTTTTTTTCTTTTCCAAAGATTGTGGCCATACATGCATGATCTCCTATTTTGTGACTATTGAGACCATCTAGTATAGATGACCATATGTGATTTGTGATATCCAAATAGTCTACCTTTTGTTGCCATTGTGATCCATGAATCTTCTATTGTGGAGTGACAGATTTCCCCTTGTTATGAACTAGTTGTGTTATGATGATCTGCAATCTTTTAATTCTTGCTAATATTGAGAACTTTTGTTGGTGTTGATCCTACTTTGTTGGTTATTTTTATTTTTTTCCTCGCACTTTTTAAAATACAAAAAAAAAAAAAAATTACCAAAGAACAAAATTGAAGAAACTAGTTGCTAACTACAAAAACTTTTAGAGCAGTAATCTGCTCTAGTAGTGATCTACTCAGATAAATCTAATATGCATCCTTAGAAGAGTTTTTCTTGCCTTTTCTTTAAGTTCTCAATCTTCCCATTTCCATCATTTTGGCTGCCTATAGATTCATCTTTAATAAAATGATATTTATTTTGATATATATTCCCTTTTTTTTTTCATGCTTGACAGTGGAATAATTTTTTTGGGTCATATTACTTTTTATTCATTTTACTGTTATTGTTTCGCTTTTGTGGAGGAGCTTATGTGAAAGATGAGGGAGGATTTTTATGAGAAACGAAAGTAAAAATCTGGAAAATTATGGAGGCAGTTCTCGGGCACATTCTGTTCGACTTAAGGAGTGGGGTAGAAACCCTAAATCTTCTAAGGAAACTATGAGGGGCAATGATATAAACCTCACCCTCACACACCTTTCAAGACCGAGCTTCTAAAAGAAAGTTATAGATTTGGAGACAAAGTATAACACCGCGATGAAGATCCTTGCTACTCATGGCAAGCTTCCTACTTTATTCGAGCCGAATGATGATCAAACTTCTACTACACATGAGCCGGCTACTAATATTATTTCTTAGTTATGTTTTTATGGTTTATGTGCTTTTATTGTTACTTATGTTCTAGTTCTACTATCTTGTTCAACTTTGTAAACCTAAAAACGTCTACAAGAAAAAGGTTATACACTAAAGAAAGAAATGTAGCCGCTAAAGATTTATAGAGGCGACACTATCATCGCAAAATATCATTGCTAATACCTCATGGCTGATAGTGCATTGCAACGACAAAATGTCGTTGCTATATCACGAAAGCTATAGTGACGACATAAATTGTCGCTATATATGTCTGACTTTCTGTATCCATAGCACTATATAGCAACGACATATTCGAATTTGTCGTCGCTAAAATTTTACAATATAGCGACGGTGTTTTTGTTATTTGTGATGACATTGTGTCGCCCCTGTAGTCCAAAAAATAAAAAAATAATAATAAATAGTAAATTATATTATTTAGTATATAATTAATATTTAATATTATTAATTATGTGAACCAAATAACATAACTTAGATAAACATGAGACTCATGCTACTGAACCCAAACTTGACTAAGTTAAGTTATTTCATTCTATATTTGCTGATACGGTACAAAGATTCAATCTATTCGAAAAACCTAACTTCGTTATCAAATACAAGAAGGGTATTGTCTGATACCCTTATGGTATTTAATAACGAAATTGGTTTTTCCCAAAAGAATATTGAATCTTTAATTATGCGGTGCTATCTGTT
>WUAT03073398.1:0-13276 GCA_010015005.3 Ulmus americana | reverse complement strand
ATTAAACGAAAAAGTTTCTAAGTTTTCTAGATAACCAATTCACCCCCCTCTTGGTTAGCCTTACGGACCAACAGTTTAGTTGGATAATTTTAATCCGACTGATTTATGTTTTGTGTCAAGAAATCTCAATCTTAACTCGACCCGTCGTATTCATGTGTTAACTCGACCCTACCCACACTACTTGTTGGTCAACATATTTGACCAATTTGATTTATACACTACATAAAAATAAAATAAAATTTCAAATAAACACAATCAGAAAGTTAAATAGTTTATTAAAAAAAAATCAACATAATAAATAAAATTCTTAATTAAAGTTGTTATCAATTCTTAAACCTGAATAAATTACATTTTTTTAGGATTTATTTATTTATTTATACTTTAATTTTATTTTTTATGTAAATAAATAATATATTTAAATATAAATTAATAATTTTATTATATACTATATATAAATAAGTTAGTTTTGTCATATACGAGTTGCTCCTAAATTAATCTAAACAAATGTCATGTCAATTTGAATTGACATAAATTTAACTTATTATATCAAAACATCAACTTACTAAACCGTTAAATTCGTGCATATCTCAAAACTATATAATTAATCGAAGAACACGTTAAAATTTCCAAAATGTCTGAGTTGATAAATTTATGTTATGGTTTGCTGGCAGAGATTTAGAAAATCAAACAAAAGAAAATCACTTTGGTCCTAAATAGAGTAGACGTGAACGATTTTGTTTCAATCGTGTCTCAGTTAAATAAGAACCAAGTATACAAAATCTATATCATGCGTCATCCATCAAAATAGAAACTATAGATAACGACTACAAGTGTCCACATCGATGGTTAATTTGCCTATATATATATAACTAAAAAAAAAAAAAAAAAAACAGTACTATATATGAGGTGACCTGTCGATCTTATCGTTTCACTTCCACCAATTGACAATTACACAAAAATACTTTGATGTAACCAACATACAGTGGTGTAAATAGACTCGGCAGGAATACAACAGGCTTGGGTTTAACACGCCTCACGGGCTGAGTTAGGCCTTTTCTTTAAGCCTGTGAGCCAACCAAGCACAGCACGAGAAAAAAAAAAAAAAAGGGTTCAGTTGGCCCGTTTTGTTTTTCAGCCTGTTTTCAACTCATATTTCAGTTCGAATTGAGGTCCAAATAAATTTTTTCACCTTCTTATTTTTTAATTTTTTAACTAAACAACTTTTCAACTAAATTTTTTAAATTTCAACCAATTAAATTTCATATTTAATCAACCAAATACAAAAATAACTTTTCACCTAATTAAATATTATTTATGTGATTTCAAGTTATTCTTAAAATCTGGGTTAGTGTAAGATTATGATGTTATGTGGTTGAAATATAAAATAAGTTAAAGATTGAGAATTTTTTATTAAAAAGAAAAGAGATAACAAAAGAAGAGAATGAAGGAACAAAAAAAAGAAGAAGGAAACAACAACAACATTAGATGAAATGTAGAAAATAATAATACGCAAGTTGTTTAGGGCTTCGAGTTTAATGCATTAGGGATATTAGCAATGAGCCTTTTCTGCTCAACTTCAAGCCGTTTTCCAGAAGCTTGTAGAGCGTTCAACTTCGTTTTCATCTCTGTCTGATATTTGCTCACTATCAGGGACACCTTCTATTTTCTTCTTTAAATTATGTATTTTCTTTCTTCAATTTTTTTTTTCTTTTCTCAATCGATCCACCCTCACATTATAATCTTGGAGCAGTTTCCGAAGCAATGAAATCTGTAAATACAGAGATTCGTTTTCTCGGACTCTGGCTCGCAGACGATGACATAAGTTTGTCACCGAAGCAGCAGCTTGGATGTTTAGGCATATGGACTCATCTGCAGCTGTATAGTTAGGTCTTCTAGCTAGCAATTCTTGATCTTTATGAGTCAATAACTGGTTAGCAAACCTAAGGGCAGTGGCAGGATTTCCTATCACGAAATCATTAGATATGATTGAACAGGGAATAGACTCAAACGATGGCTGTCAGGTTGTTGTATCCCCAATTGCTTGCCCAGGAAGGCCGAAGTTCAGATCTAAGGGATTATGGGAGAAAGATATTTTCTTTGGAAGATGTGAAAAGAAATAGAATATGAGAGATAAGAAGGGATGAGTAAGCTTCTGGTATCACACTTTCGTTGGATAAAAGAATCGAGCAATGAAAGTTTTGAAATTTATAAAGAGGTAGGCGACGACTATTCCAACTACAAATATCTTCTTTTCGGAGAAATCATTAATAGAGCCGGTGAGGAATTTCAACATCTATAAATTTAACGCACACGTGATTGCCAATCTCACGTCTCGAGGAAGAAAATTTCAAAACTTGACAGTTAGATTGAAAAGTTTCACGCCCTAAAGTAAGAAATTTTCAAAAAAAAAAAAAGGTTGGCAACTTTACCCATTGTCTAATAATGTTGATGAAAATGAAATTTGATAATTGACCTTTAAAATTTTCACCAATTAAATCCCACATTAAATCAACCAAATTAAATACATAATTTTCCTACCCAACCCAATTACCAAATTTCAAGAAATAAAATCCATATTTCTTCAACCAAATTAAATCCAATTTTTCTCTATTTATAAACATATGATTAATAAGTTTAAGTAATAAAATTAAAAGTTTTATTTAAAACAAAATATTTAAATTTAAATTTATAAATATATAATTAAGTATAAAAAAATAAATAAATAAAAAGGAAGACAAAATTTGTTACATAAATAATTCTATTTTTAGAAGGAAAAAATAGGCCGAAATTAAATGCCCATATTTAGGCCAATTTTTTGCCCAATTAAAGCCTATTTTAAGCCCAAATAGAAGTTTCTTTTGGCCCGGCATGACCCGAAGACACGGCATGAACAAACCAGCATGACGAGTCAGGATGAGCTTCATATTTTTACACCTGAGCTGGCTCGACACGACAAGAAAAAAATAAAAAATAAAAAAGACCCAGCCCGAATTCCGTCAAGGCACGAAAAAACGGGCTGGGCCGGGCGGCCCATATTTACACCTCTACTGTACTGTGAAATTATCCAAACTTTAAGCTCCATTTTTGCAAAAAGTGCAAACTACTCCAAATGTAATTGTTCCTTTTTATGATGTTAGCAAGTTTTGGGTATTGCATACTTTGACAAAAATATTGAGAATATAAGACTATAAATATCTACTAGATGAAGTAGGAACCATATTAGTGTAATTTATTTCACTCCTCTTCCTTCCCCTACCTCACTTAAGGGCATGCAAGGAGGCTGTTAATGATTGAACCTGAATGGTTTAATTTGATCATCAGCCATTCAACTACAATTTCATGTCCTTTTATTCTACTGGTGAATTGAATATCAAGCGCATCTAAAGCATGCATTTCAAATAGATCTGGCCTAAAATCTATGGGGCACACAACTTTGGGGTCCTCCAAACAATTAGTATACTTGAGAACCCTTTTCAGACATCTTTGCTCAAAATATAGCCATCAAAGTATATTTAGTTCGAAGCCTTGAGATGTGCTCTCAAAGCCATAAAGCTATGAGACTATTAGATATTTAGTCAGTGAAGGAATAAATCTCCCTCCTACTGGCTTTAGGAATCCAGTAGTTTAAAAATTGTAGGAAAATTGGCAATACGTTCATGCAATTGCCATCAGATTACACTGTCAACTTTTGGTAGTATATACAGGGCTAATGTGCACAATAATATGCACTTGATATTCTGAGGAAATATGAATTATATCACCTTCAGGCCTCTATTCAACTATGGCGAGTGGAACTGGGGACAACTCCAGGTAGTCAAAATCATCTGTTATTCCAACCTGCATTTAGAAGCAAAATCCAAGATAAAAGACAAAAACTTAGGAACCAAGTGACATGCTTTAAGAGAAGCATATGTTTTCACTGGACACTTATTTTAAGGATCTCAACAAGCCATACTCACAGCAATAAGGCGCAAATGCTTCAACACTGGCATAAAATTGTATATAGGAGTTGAAATTTATGGCTTTAAGATTATTTTCCACATAAAACCTTTTCATTTTTCTTGGAATTTCTGGCGCAAAATTTAGCACACGTGAATTGAACAATCAGTTAGCTGATTTACCTCCTTGTACAAGTTCTCAAGCTGCTCTTTGGCCTGAGGGAAATTGTTTGAACACCATTGGCGCAGTGTGAAAATGTTGTCTGCAAAGTTTTAGTCCACAGTAAGAAACAGAATGCCCTACAATTCTTTCAAAATACTTAGAGATTATAATGAAGAATTTTGAAACAAAATAATGTATCACAGTAAAACCTGTCCATCTGTTAGCTGCTGAATGGGCAACGTCAATTGCTTCCCCTGCCAATATTATAATCAAATAATCAGTATGCCTAACATCCATAACTTATCAAACAAAAAATTAATGTCATTGACATTATACTATAGTTCAAGCATCAGAACAAATTCTCAACTCATTGCTTCAAAGGCAGCTGGATCATTGTCTGCATACTGTTCCATTTCATCCTACATAATGCAGTAAGCAACACTGAGTAAATTTTAAAACTCCTTTGAAGCATTAAGTAGCTGAAGCATGTTTTCTGACCTTCAACACACGATGCTTATTCTCAATCTCTTTTAAATCAGCTAAGGCCTCCTCTCGTTCATCCTGGAATAGGCATAATAGATGCATTAGAACCCAAATAACTAATTGTTGTGGCATAGTTTGGATCGAGGGATGAGATAGGATTGTATGACACTATAAGTCAATTTTACTCTTAAAATGGAACAATGGTCCCATGCGATTCCACCTCATCCGGCAATCCAAACCAGGCCATATGATAGAACTTAGTTCAAACCCTGGTAAATGATGGATTCTTTAAAATTTAAATACACTTACAGATGCTTCTCTTCCCTTCTTTAATGCATCAGACTGCTCAACAAGTTCTGCAAGCCGCTTCTTACTGCTACTGAGATCAGATTCAAGTTTGCTATACACATTTCTTAGCTGCCCAATGATAAGTTCAGTTTTAGTAAACATAAGATGAATTCAATATAATCTAGAAAAAAATGAATCCACCTGATTTCCAGCACAGCTTGGAAGACTCCAAAAATACACCTGAAATTTCCAAGGAGGCAAAAAAACATGTTGAGATTCTTATGTTGCTTGAGCATTTATTGTTATCAGCTTTATATACAATTCAAGGGTGTGCAAAAGCATAAATTGTCATTTTCTCTACCAAACAACAATAGAAGTAAATCTTTCCTATTTCAAAACTCTATCCAGAAATTTCTACTTACAGAGGTTCCGATCTTGTCTTTCGAAACAAGATCATCGTCTACTAAACTTTGGAGAACATCCTTCACTGACTGAGTGATCACGCCTTTCCTTGGACCCAATTTCTCAAGTTCCTTTAGCTAAATTGAGAACGAAAACATATGAGCACATGTCCATCAATTGAACAATATAATCATAGAATGCATTCAAAATAGAAACGGTTCTCACCAGATAGAAATCCTGAGAATCATAAAAGATTTGAAGAATCTTTTCACGCTTCTCGTCTAGCGAAAGACCTCTTTTCTTCGACTGTATCCAAATGAAGAACAAATTTAATTATTAAAAAAAACCAGAAATTAATAAATTAATCAAAATCATTACAAAACAAGTAACAAATTAGATCCACACATCAAATCAATTTTACAGAAAGCTAGAAATAAATTGAGGATTCGAAGTCGAATAGTTTCTTTCCTTTCCTGGATTTTCTCAGTAACCAAACAGAGCAACGATAAAAGTATGGATCCATCAAATCCACAAGCTAACAAAATCGAACTACAGAAAAAATAATCGAATCATCTTCATCATTGATTTAACAAATTATCCTTAAACATTCAACTCAAATCGAACAGATACACCAATACTTATAATCCAAAAATTGAAAATAAAATTAAAAATCAAAGTTCAAATTTTGAATAGCTTCACGGAGACTGATTTACCATCGAGGCGAATTCGAACTTCGAAGAAGACCAAATCTCTGCTGCTGGTGTAGTAGTGTCAAGGAAGCCTCCAGACGAACAGTGCGTTTCAGCGTCTGGCGGGAAGGATTTTATGTATTTATACCTCCCATTTATGAGTAAATTACTAAAATCTCCTTGTACTCATTTTATTGTTTCAAAGAACAAAATTTAAATAAAAATTTCTCAGTAGGTGCATACATTTTTAGTCAATTGAAGATTAATTTGGACACTAAAATATTATCACATTGATATATCCAATATTTGAAAGTTTTTCTCGAAAAACTACTAATTGGCCAAAATGCCCTTTGCTCGATTTTGTACCGGTCCTAATTCCCAAAACAAAATAGAAGGTATTTGTGACCAAAAAAAAAAATACTAATAAATAATAACACTAAGAAATTTAACGATAAAAAATTGAAATAAATGACATATAAAATCGGAAAAACAATAAGTGTGAATGAATAAAATAAGTAAAATATTTTACATCTGTTAGTCTTCTTTTCACTTGGATTTCCACCAATTGTTTACATAAATAAATAAAATAAGTCATGTCGTTAATTGTGACGTTTGTGATCCAAAAACAATATGATATCCTTACTTGTCCTTTTTATTATTATTTTCTTTTTTGGTAAACTTACTTGTCCTTATTTTGAACCCACAGTTTTGTTCTTTTGTGAACAATTAACCAATTAAAGAACCAATAACATGTTGCGGTACCAAACACTAACATAACGTTAACAATAATTTCATTGACTTTTCTTCTTTGAAAGCTATGTTTCTTCGCTTTCCATTTTCATAGCGTAAAAATACTACTTACATGAACCATCTCAGGATGGTTAAAATTTCCACCTAATCCATATAAAGTAACTTGTTTACTTTCTTTAGCACACAAAGTGTTTGACAAAAGTGACCAAAAGTTGTTGGATGAAGCTTCACTTTTCATATCCATGTGCAGTATTTTAGGACCACGTTTATGATTTATTAGGCTTCTTCAACAAAAACCCACTTTGTCTTTAACATTTTTCAGCATCAGAATCTTTCACGGGTCGGAAAAGAAGAAGATGGAAATTATTGTTGGCTTCCTCATCCTCCTGTTTTCAAGTTTAGCTCATGGCCAGCGCCAAACAGGTTAGCCTTTGCTTTAGCAGACTCAAATTCTTCTTTGTCAATTGCTTTTAGCTTCTTGTTTTTGCATAAAATGAGCTTCTTGAGGGATCAGAATCAATTTATGTTAAAGGGTTCTTATATAACTTGTTGACTTGGGATATAAGTTACATAGTTTGTGCCTGCTATAAATCTTCATTCTGGGGAAATACTTTTGTTTGAGTAATGGGATTTTGATTCTTGTTTTAGGATTCATAAGCATTGACTGTGGCACAACTTCAAATTTCAACTACGACGACATCGATACTGGCATAAATTATGCTTCAGATGGAGCTTTCATACAGACAGGGATAAATAGGAATATCTCATCAGAATATGCATATCCAAACAATCCCAACCTGCCATACCCTTTTTCAGATCTTAGAAGTTTTCCTCAAGGAAACAAGAATTGTTACACTTTGAGACCTGTAGGTGGAAATGGAAGTTTGAGTTTGATTAGAGCTTCCTTCTTATATGGAAACTATGATGGACAAAACAAGCTACCTGAGTTTGATCTTTATGTTGATGTAAATCTTTGGTTCACGGTGAAATTTGGCAATGCTTCTGAGATTGTTGTGACAGAGATTATTAGTAGAGCACAAGCAGATACTATACACATTTGTCTTGTGAACAAAGGCTCAGGAACTCCCTTTATATCAGCATTGGAGCTTAGACCTTTAAACAGCTCAATTTATGAGACTGAGTTTGGGAACTCAGCATCATTAGTACTCTTTGAAAGATTGGATATTGGGAAAACCAATGGAACGGGTCGATATCAAGATGATATCTACGATAAGATTTGGTCATCCTACATCTCCAATTGGGATCCTCTTAGCACTTCTTTAGATATTAATAACTACGAGAATGGATATAGAGTGCCTTTGGAGGTAATTAGTACTGCAGCTAAGCCTCAGAATGGTAGTAATTCTTTAGAGTTGAAGTGGAACACAAACGATTCGGGTTCTCAATTCTATGTTTATATGTACTTTGCTGAATTAGAGAAACTTGGGAGAAACCAGACAAGAAGGTTCAATATAACTTGGAATGGAACTCCTTTGTTTGGTCCCTTGAGTCCTAGTTACTTGTATACAACTGTTGTATCAAATTCAAGAGGTCTGGTTGGAAAAGAGCACCAAATTTCTATTCATAAAGCAGGGGATTCTACCCATCCACCCATCCTCAATGCAATTGAGATTTACATGGTCAAACAGAAGAATGAATCACCAACTTACAGTGAAGATGGTAAGCAATCTATCTACTTTCATTCATAAAAATTCACGTCGAGGAATGGTGCTGCTTGAAAGTGTTTAATGAAACTTCTATTTTTTTTTATTTTTTTATTTAAATTTCTGAAATTTTCCTTGACTTTATTATGCTCATACATACAGCTGCTGCAATTGTGGATGTCAAAACAACATACCAAATTGTCAAAAACTGGCAAGGCGATCCCTGTGGACCGAGAATTTTCTCTTGGGATGGTTTAAACTGCAGTTACAATGCCTCACTTCCTTCTCGGATTATTTCTCTGTGAGTCGTTCTTAGCTGACTATTATCTATGTACTTTCTTCCATCTTCATTCCAGAATACCATTTTTACCAGAGTCACATTTACTCTTGACTAGGAACTTGACTTCAAGCAATTTGAGTGGGACAATAGCTGGCTCCATTTCCAAGCTCACATTGCTAGAAAGATTGTAAGTATCCTTCACTGATCTTTGCATGTTGAAACTTGGGAGCTTTGCCCTTTAATAACTTGCAGCATCTCATAATTTAAAATGCCTTGTTCCAGAGATCTTTCTAACAACAACTTAACCGGACCCGTGCCTGATTTTCTGGAAGATCTAAGATCCCTCAAGTTATTGTAAGTTCCCAAATGTTTGAACTTGAACATGGTAATGTCATGCTACTAAAGAAATTTTATCCGTCATATAAATGAGTCAATTGACAACTGAGGATTGTGCAGGAATTTGAAAGGAAATCAATTGTCGGGTCTTGTTCCTAATAATCTTGTGAAAAGATCAGAAGATGGTTCACTTACACTAAGGTATGGTTTCTCACCATTAAAGCAAAAGTGGAAAGTGGAAGTATAGTCTATCTCCTAATTTTTGGGGGTTATTTCAGTGTGGATGATCGAAATATTTGTGGATCAAGTTCATGCAAAAAGAAGAAGAAAATTGTTATTCCAATAGTTGCATCATTGTCCTCAGCAGCAGTTCTGCTTATAGTACTCTTTATCATATGGAGACAGAGAAGAAACAGGAAACCAGGTTTCTTACTTATCTGAAACCTTCAAGTTCAACGCTGCACGCGATTTATTTCAATTTGTTTTGGATTGCTGAACTTCTAATACTATTCTTATGTGTGTCCTTAAGCCACAGAGGCAGAAATCATTAAGAAACCAGGAAGAAGTAACATAGCAATAAAGAAGAGCCAGTTCACTTATGCTGAGGTTGTGGACATTACCAGCAACTTCCAAACCGAGATAGGGAAGGGAGGATTTGGGATTGTGTACCATGGTAACATGAAGGATGGCACCCAAGTTGCAATCAAGATGCTCTCTCCAACATCATCTCAAGGGCCAAGGGAATTCCAAACTGAGGTTCTTAGTTTGTTTTTCGCCTTTTCTATTTGTTATTCTGTACCATAATTCTTCATTCATTAGTCAAAAATCTAATGAGTTTCTTGTGAATGTAGGCAGAGCTATTGATGAGAATTCATCATAGAAACTTGGCTTCTTTTGTTGGATATTGCGACGATGAAGACAAGTTGGCCCTCATCTATGAGTACATGGCTAATGGCAATTTGAAAGACTATCTTTCAGGTATTGCCTCATCAAAATGTTCCCTACTTTAAAATATAACCCAAAGTATCAAATATCCATGTCATCTAGCCTTTCACTTTCATCCAAGAAAAAACCACAGAATGAGCTCAAATCTTAACTCCAACGCACGGTAGGAGGAGTGCTATCTTTATATTTATGTCTACTTTGATGGGTGCAGATAAAAGTTCACAGTTGAGTTGGGAAATGAGACTTCGAATGGCAGTAGATGCTGCACAAGGTTAGTATATACAAGACCATGCCAATCCTCCTTCTATATTGTTTACATTTATCATTCTCTAACTTGATTCAATTGAAAATTGGGTATTTTCCTGACAGGACTAGAGTACTTGCACCACGGATGCAAGCCGCCGATCATACACAGAGATGTAAAGACAGCAAACATTCTCCTAAGTGAAAACTTAGAAGCTAAAATAGCAGATTTTGGCCTTTCCAAAGTGTTTATAAGTGAAAATGACACTCCAGTGGTATCTACTGTCATGGGCACTGCA
The DNA here is from genome assembly GCA_010015005.3 of Ulmus americana. Lineage (NCBI taxonomy): Eukaryota > Viridiplantae > Streptophyta > Magnoliopsida > Rosales > Ulmaceae > Ulmus > Ulmus americana. The sequence continues at coordinate 2,796 of WUAT03073398.1, read as the reverse complement.
GGTTATCTTGATCCAGAGTATGTTTAACTTTCATGGATAGAGCTAATACTTGTTTGTGAAGATAGAAAAATGAACTAGAAAATCTTATCTATGCTAGGTGACTGATGAGTATGCTTCTACTTGTACCTATGCAGATACTACACTTCTCACAATTTGAATGAGAAAAGTGATGTCTATAGCTTTGGGGTGGTTCTATTAGAGCTAATCACAGGCAAACCTGCAGTAATTAAGGACGAAGGGCGAATCCATATTATAAATTGGGTGAGTAATGAACTACAACAAGGGAATATATCCAGTATTGTTGACCAAAAGATGCAAGAAAACTTCGATACGAACTCTGTCTTGAAAGCCTTGGAAATAGCTATGTCATGCACAACTTCCACACAACACAATAGAGCCACAATGAGTTATGTGTTATCAGAGTTAAAACAGTGTTTAGAAATCGAGTTATCAAGGGATCGAGAAAGAACTCCGGCGCCATTAAGGGATTTCAACTTTCAATCATATGGAACTACACCTGAAATATCTTCTGTTTATACTGATTCCATCAATGTTGATTCAATGACTGCCCCTTCTGCAAGGTAGTGAAGCTCACATTTGCAGGGTGTACAAGATAACCAAAACAAAAACAGAGAAAACAAGTTGTGATTAGTTTTGTAATTCAATTATTGTATTGTTGATGTTGTTTTATAAATAAACTGGTGATGAATTGTGATGTTTCTTCTACTGAGCTATTGTATATTTCTCATATGTCTCAAGAGTGTTAGGCAGACAAAGATACAATGTGGCATTATTTTGGTTAATCATGCAATAAATGATATGATCTATCCTTCCTCATCAAATTACTTGTAGTTTTGTTTTAATTTATGAATCTTCTTTTATTATTATTTTTAAAATTTAAATATGATAGAGTTTATTTTATCAAAAATTCGAAAAATTAAACGGAATGATCAATAGTGTTATATTGTCCGTCAAAAATAGTTATATTGTCACAAATTGTGACAAATTTAAGGACGTGACCAAATTGACATATTATCTCTTAAATACAGTGACCATTAGACTCTAATATAAATTTCAACAAATTACATAAATCTGAGTAAGCTGATTTCATATTCTCATAAAACAAAGCTATCAATATTTGCTTCGACTTGATATTCTTGAATGTTCAGTTGTTTTCGCGATTTGAACAGTATTTTGGTAATTTGAACATGAGTTTTATTTTGGTGATTTAAACACTATTCTGAAATAGTATTCTTTTCGTGATTTAAATCATAATTCAAACATTGAAAGAAGACAAAATAAGTTGAAATGATATTCTCTTCTTGATTTAAATTATAAATCTGAAATAGTGTTTTTTTTATGGTTTGAATTATGATTTAAATATAAAAAAATAAAAAAAAAAAAAAATAACATGTAATTTAAATTAGTATTTAAATAATCAATGTAAGATAGAATAAAATAACGAATCGAATGCGGAGCGATTAATGTTTCTTCCAACTTCTCATTCTTTAATATATGAATCAAAATAATGGGTGGAAAGTCAAAACTATAAAATCAAAAGGAGGAAAACAAAAGCCAATAGGCTGGTGAAATACAGTGAATACTAAGGGGTGTAATTTCGTAGGAAGTTCGCAAGAGCCTTGAGCTCTTGACCCGAGGACCCCATTAAACAAGGCAAAACAAATCACAGTTTAACTTATCCAAAACAAAAAAACAAACAAAAGGTAATGTTGATCGTCTCTTTTGAAAACTCTAAAGTTGTTTGTTTTCTCAAGAAAACTGTTATCCCATTATTAGCACCAAAGACTAATATAATCTCTCTCGCACTTTTTATTTAAAGATCAGAGCCACTATAATCAAAGCACGCCAAATTCTACTCTTAAATTGTCTTTTTGATCGAGTTTTCTATCGCTAACAATGTTGAGTTTGACTAAACACGAGGGGTAATAATTGTTCTGTTTGGTTGTGATTCATCAACCATTAATATTTTAAAAATGTATAGTTGTTTGTTTGATAACTTCTTGCAACAATAATTTTATATAAATGGGTTTAATTCTTCAATATTTTTTTAATAAAATATTATTCATTTAAATTTTATTATTATTAAATTTTATGGACTCTGTCACTTTTTACAAACACTCTTGTTTAGTCAACCAAATAAAATTTTGTTTAGAATTTTTTGTTTAAAATGTTCTTTTTAGAATGTTTTGTTTTGAATGCTGCAGAATCGCAAACCAAAGGACCGCATAGTTTCATTTATATAATAATATATTAAAAAATAGAATATCTAAAAATTATGAAGAAAAAAAAAAGTGTCGTTTTGTTATTTGGCTCAAACACAAACTTAAATATAACAAAAGGAACACCATAAATAATAATACACCAAGGGTACTACTTTTTTTAATTAATTAATTAAGTTAATCAAAAATTAATTTTGGCATGATTTAAATTTAGAAAGCGCGATTTTAATTTCATCGTCCTTCAAAACTATTATCGCGCCAATTCAAAATTCAAAATTTTAAGCGCGATATATCACTATCGCGCCCACCTAATTCTTTTCAGAAGTGAAGCGCAATATAATATGTCACAACCTACATATCACTATCGCCCTGATAAAAGTCGGTTAATGACATGGGGTTTTGGGACCAAATTGGGAAGGTCCATATTGTGTTCGTGATATCTTGCGATCGGGCACCTATGAGCTAGAAACACTTGGGGGCAGAGTTTTAGCCAATCCTTGGAATGCCAAGCATCTTAAGAAGTATTATCAATAGTCAGCTAATTAGTTTCTTGTTT
>WUAT03073287.1:0-13282 GCA_010015005.3 Ulmus americana | reverse complement strand
CCTCAAGACATGGTATACCTCAAGACACGACCAACCTCAAGACACCATCAACCTTAAGACATAACTGACCTCAAGACATGGTATACCTCAAGACACGACAGACCTTAAGACACAGCCGACCTCAAGACACAGTCAACCTAAAGTCATGACCGACCTCAAGACACAGCCGACCTCAAGTTAAGGCCGACCTCAAGACACAGTTGACTTTAAGACATAGCCGACCTCAAGACACAGTCGACTTCAAGACACGACCGACCTCAAGTCACGGCCCACATAAGATACGGCCGACCCAATGGCTTGTCTGACCTTAAGGCCTAGCCAAGCTCAGTTTGGCCGACCTGATGGTCTGGCCAACCTTAGGACCTGGCCGAGTTCAGTTGGGCCGACCTGGCCGAGCTCAGACTTAGCCAAATTCTAGCTTGTTCGACCTCAATCCCATGGCATGATGCTCGTCATATCCATCAACATTTCACCACACAATCTACGAAAGCACTCCGAGTTTCTCACACCAACTTACCCATATTGTGGTAACCGTCAAACCATCCATCACCATGGACTTAATGGGTTCGACCCCCACTCCTTGAGAACATAGACCACTAACTCGGTTAATGGCAAACTCCTCTCTCAAGGCACCGTCTATAAAAACCCTTCATTTCCACCTATAAAGGTATGCACTCATAACCCAAGACCACTTGCAAAGGTATGCACTCATAACTCAAGACTGTTACTCTATCGAATTGCCATCTCAATTTCGACTGACTTTAGTATCAGAGAGTAATTGGGGAAACAGTCTCTGACCTCTAACGACATCTATTATTTTACAGGACGGCCCGGTCTTACATCATTTTTCGATAACCAAACAATTCATCACAACTGTAATCCGGCGACCGACGGTTGATCTAATTTTTAGCATTAACAAACTCAATGGAAAATTTTTGGAGGTACAAAATTGAGAGATGAAAATGAAGTTCTTTTTCATGCTAGGTACATTATATAAAGTAAAGGAAGTGTTGTGAGTGGTAAGAGAGGTGGACTGGTGTGAGTTATTGAGAGACTCATTCCATCTCCAATCATAATATCATTAGAGCATGTGTATGGTGCATGAAGAGATAAGTTATTCAAGTTAGAAGTAACATGGTGAGAAGCACCACTATCAAATAGTAATTTGAGGAGTGTTGGAAGTGGCATCCATAGCAAAATGAGCCCAAGGCTGCAATGGTGTTGGTGTGTAGAGCAGTGGTACGCTTGGAGTAATGGATGGTTGGACTGATACATGGCGAAAAGAAGGGCATCTCTTCCCTATGTGACCTTGGATGCCAAAAATTTGGTAGTGACCCAGGTAAGGTCGTGGAGAACATTGTGGAAAAGAATCTGTAGTAATGGGGGAAGCTTGAGGGAAATGCAGTATTAGATTAAAAATGTCAAGAGCTCTCGAACTATTGAGTTTGTCCCTATATCACCCCTCAGGTATTGCAATGTACTTATTGAACATCAGATTTATGAATAGTATATTTGAGAATCTTTTGTGAGTTTACTATTAAATATTGACAATAATTGCTGACATGACACTGTAGTTGTAATAAAATTCTTAAAATATTCTTTTTAAAAAATATAAAGAAAATACAAAACAAATATTAAACTTAAAAAAAAAAAATTGAAAACTAAAACAGACTATTCACCATGTTTCTACCTTTCTCGCCATCCACCTCCATCAAAGCTTCAAGAAATCAAACAATAGTAGCAAACTTAAACCAAAAATTGAAGAAAACCCATCTACCTCCCAGATCCGACGATGCAGACCTCCCAAATTTAAGGCAAACATAACAGAGCTCAGTTTGATTCTATAACCCCCAAGCGACCCATCAAACCCAACTAAAACAAACTCAATTCATCTCGCTAATTCTGATTGAGATTGTCGTTGACCACTCCAAGCTCTGATGTCTTGTGATGTGTCCTATTTTTTGTTTTCAAATATTTTGGTTTATTTGATCACTTTGATTGTTGGATGTATAGGTTGTAATCTTGCCGGAAGGAACAGTGCTGACGCCAGAAGATTTTGTGGAGACAATGTATTATAGGCAATTGTAATCCATTGACAAAGAGCCTCACACGGTAACATATGATCAGAATGTTGTTTTTTTGTTTTTGTCTTGATTTGGGTTTTGAATTTTTTCCATTTGTTTTAATGGGGGGGTGGTTTGGAACAAACTGGAATTGGGTTCATAAGGGTGGTGAAAGAAAGTGAAGATGGGTATGATACTGAGGTGGGAGAAGGGGATGAAAATGGGGTGGTGGCTTGGTGCATGTGACTTATAGAAGCAACCTTGCAATTAATAATTGGGTTATGGATGAAGATTAGGTGTGACATGAAAAATTATAATTAGGGTAAACATCACTAACTAATGGCCCTCCAATTGGGATTGTAATACAAAAATGGCTCATATAATTCAAAAATATTTCAAATTAGCAACATTTGACCCCTCTATTGATGATGAAATTTGACATAAAATAGCTCTTTGGAAAACTTGTAACGCATACTTTTCATAGCCACCAAAATTAAACATATTCAGTACATGTACATGGCACACAAGCAATTAGAAGTTGCAATACCAGCCATTTTAACTACCAGACTTTAAATCTTTGATGACAACAAACTATATCTCTGATTGAGATGAAACTTATCACATTAGATTCATATTGAATATGAGAACGAAACTTACTACTTTATTCTCGTTGAAAATTGTCGAAGATCAGGAAAAAAAAATTGGCATTTTTGACAAATATTCATCATATAGAGGCCATTTTTGTACTAAAATCTCAATTGGAGAGGGTTTCTAGGAATCTTTTTCCTTATAATTATTATTAGTTTTTGTGCAATTTTGATGAAACTTTTAAGGAGTTTATGTGAATTTTTTTTCTTTTATGTAATCAGATTTCATCTTCTCGAAACTAAATAGGAGAGAGAGCTCTTAGATTTGTATTGCATAGAGCATAGAGGAAGACAGATATAAGGGCTTCAGTTGTACCAACTTTGCCTTAAAACAGGCTGGCCGACAACAGAGGTGGAGGTTGGCTGACAACATTGATGGCTCAGGTGAGATGACAATGGAGGTCGCAAGGGGAGGTGATTTGGGGAAGATGAAGTATTTCTAGGGTTTTTTCTTATGTTTTATTTTTAATAGTTTTTTTTATTATTATTTAAACATTTTGTATTTTATAAATTATTTTTAATTCAAAAGTGGAGGGTACGATTGCCAATTTAAAATATATATATATATATGAACAGTAAAAAGTACTTGAATGAACTTTAATACAACTTCGGGGTACCTAGTTGAACTCCTCCAAATGTGAGGCTTCAAATTGAACATTTTGACAACTACATGTACCTATACGAAATTTTTCCTTTTAGACTTTTAAATATGAGAGTACATTTTAGGAAAATGAAACATGAGGGTACCAAAATGTTAATATCCTTATTTTAGATTTCAAATATTGAATTGTACTTTACTAAAATACCCTCATATGAAATCATGTACTTAAGATTTAACAAAAAACGCTAATGTTTTGAACAGAGAGGTCATTAAAAATACTATATTTTTATTGAGTGTTTGACCGATTCAGTTCAATATTTGAAAGATGATATCAAGACAAACTTTATAGTTCGAGAGCTCTAACATTTTGAACTTTTTCTTTGTTTTAAGGGGAAAGATGAACGACAATTTTAATATGCTATGATACCATAATAGAAACATATGATACCATGATAGAAACATATTTGGAACAGTTTTAATATGCTCCGAGCAAGTATAAAAGTAATTCAAAAATTAAATAAAACAAATATGCTAAGCTACTTACTTCCTGATAATACCGAAACTATTATGATTAGAGATAAAAACAACCTAAAATATTTGTTTTGAAAAAAAACTAAAAGATAAATACAACAAATGTGAAATAATTTTTTTATAAATATTTTGATTTTAATTTAGATGTGTTATTGGGTAAAAACTCAGAGAAAAATAACTTCGTTTTATAAGTCTAACCCAATTTTCCTATTGTTTTTTTCTTCAATATGGGACTTAGTGACAAACAAGTCAAAACAGAAAAAATCTCCATCTTGGTAATTTGAATTCTTCACTCATATCCTCAACAAAAAGGAAATAAATTCGTTTAGGGCCTTCAAATGTGAATGTTAACCAAATTCAAATAGTACTTGAACTTGATATTCATCAGTCATCAACACCTAATGATTATCATTGTACTGATGATATTTTGTAGTATTTATCTCCTTTTTCGATAATCTTCTGCACAAAGTGAAATTGAACATTAATATGCTTCAAGGAATCCCTTATCCAAATAACTTATTTTCATGGGCTAGGTAATTGCCCTATACTTTGCATTTGTTGTAGACAAAACAAACGTAGACATCAAGAGTAAATACGCACTTAGTAGTTGATCAACACTAGTTCAAATTTTTGGAGCAATCAGAATCAAATATATTTTACCTCACATTGACAAAAAATTGTCATTTCGCTTATCAACCAAACTAACATTTACGATATTCTGTATATATTAATTGAAGAATTTATTTCACAGCTTGTCAATATCCCCCAACTTCTATTGCATGAATATGAAATGTTGGGTCTCGTACACATTGTACACATCATCAAATACATCAAACTGCCCACCGCACTCGATGCATCTACTTTTGGATAACGTGAAGAGAAAAAATCGTGCAAGCCTCTCGTGTTGGTAATCCACGTTATCACTCAATTCTTCAAAATAGATAGAGTTAGATGAAATGACTATTGTTGTAACAATTTGTGTCAAAAATGGCCAAATCGCTATACTTTTATAAGTCCATTGGCGGAGTCAAGGATAATTTTCAGTGAAGGCACAAACCAAATTTTACACTATTAAAAAATATATAAAAAATAACATATACAAAATTATATAAAATGGTGGACTGACAAAGAGAAAAAGCATCATAACAAAATTATTTGTTGAAAAATTCTCAAGCATTATCCAAAAGAGTATATTTCTCCATTACTATTTAAAAAAAAGAAATTATTTTAAAATACAAAAGAATATATAGCAATTATTTTAAATTAGAATAGATTAACAAAGTCTAAAAAGAAACAACAATATATCATAAAATAAATAAATAAATATTTCAAACTTACTTTATTTTAAATTTAACCCTTTAATTTTTTTTGCTTTCTTTAAACTTTAATAGGCATAAACGAAGAGGAGAGGAGAGTCGGAGAGGTAGAGCCGTAGAGGTTTAGGAATTAGAAACTCTTTCAATCTACTAAAGAAATATTGATGTAAAGTCTTTTAATATTCGCTTGGCGTCTGGTGAAGACGAAAAGTCGGGCAGACTGCAGCTCATCTTTGCTATCTTTTTTATTAAATGTATCTTGATAATAATTGATTGAACTTGAGCCAATGAACTTTGAAAGTTTGAAGGGTTACTGATAAAATTAATAAAAACTCTCTATATTCTAGAATATAATAACTATCACCACCAATGACTACTTTTAACACGTCATAACCTTGGTCCTTAGTTCTATAAAGCAGAAACAAAAAGTAGACTTACTTCTTGATTCAAAAGCAAAACTGAAAAGGTGTGTACTGAGTGGGGGTATTTTTAACCAATTGAATGAATATTTATTTTAATTAAAAGTAAAATAATAAATGTTATAACTTTTTTTTTTATTAATTGACTTTAATGTCTCTTTAATTTTGATCGGTTTGATATTTTGTCCCCTCAATTTTAAAAATCACCACTAAATCCTTCAAATTTTAAAAAATTAAGCACTTTATCCCCTCGTCGATTTTTTTATAGCTTTTTTAGGGTCTATTTTGCAATTTAAAATTGCCTGTAAATGGACAAAGTGCCTAATTTTCTAAAGTTGGAGGGATTTAGTGGTAATTTTTAGAATTGAGGGGATAAAATGTAAAATCGGTCAAAATTAAGAAGGTGTCAGAGCTAATTAATCTATTTTTTTCTGAATCCATAATGTCATGGGGGCACATGCCCTCTAGTTCTACCCTTGCACAAGTCAGTGACCACCAATAAAATATCCCAAGAGACCGAGAAAGAATGTATTAATTAAGTTTGAAATGATTAGCAAATGGGGTTCTCACAACCTTTTTTTTGTTCGTCCATGCCTAAACATCATAAGACTGTTAAATATTTGCATTAGCCGGCCTTCAATATAAGGATTAAGGACTTTTGTAGTTGAAATTATTTCTTAATTTTCCCATTTTGGAAAATATTTATAGGAGGGTCCTTTTGAAAGCGTTTTCATCTCTAACAACACTTCAATTCATATCCCCCAACTTCTATTGGATGATATATGTTCTAAGTAGTTTTGGTTTCCATGAGATGAGTGAATAGAGTCAGGGTGTGAATCTCTTAAATGACTCTGAGCCTACATATGAATGAAAGTCATTTCAACTCCTTTCGGCCGATGCAGGGTCTTAGACAAAGGGACCACTATCTTCAGATTTGTGTGGCCTTTGTATGGACATTTTATCCATGCTAATTAATCGCAAACTTGATGTGGGCACCATTAACAGTTTTTGGCTTGCTCATGTATCTATCTTAATTCAACATTTATTTTTTTGCTGATGATATTCTCCTAGTCGGTTAGTTTTTGAGACGATTTGTGATAAAATTGAAACTATAATCCAATTTTGGTTTTTGTGAGGGTCTAGTTCCGAGGCTTCTAAACCTCTTTGTTTACGTATGACGAACTGTTTTTGTATGTTCAAATCATTTGGGTGTCTTGGCCTTAGGAAGATGTACCACATTGCACATTAATCAAGCTTTCATGGTGAATTTTCGTCGCTTCAAGCAAAGTACATGCATCGTGTGAATTTTTTGTCTGCTAATGCCTCGGTCGGGGACTCTCATTTTTTAAATAGTGTCATTATTATTAAATCTAGCATTTTTAACATATTAGTACCTTGTAGTTTCAAATTTTAACATTTGGTATCTTGTAGTTTTGAAAATAACAATTGGTACCCTCAAAGATTGGTTTTTAGAAATCAAGTACCTTAACTTTTCGTGAACTTAAAATTGTTCCCCCTGTTCAGTGGGGTTTTTTTAAATGTATTTTGGTATTATTATACTAAATACTAGAAAAATTGTTCTTTTGCACAGTGTTTTAGCCCAGTATTTTAATAATGATATTTTTAATTTTTACCTTTTTGCGATGAGAATACTAGATACCAAAATAAATATTTTTTTGGGTTGGTATTACCTAGTATTATAATACCAATTTTTTGTTTTTTGTATTTTGTGAGGTAAAAATACTGGATAATGTTTTTGGATATTTTGGCGTAGGTTCATCAACTTTTTTTTTTTTTTAGGTCTATTTTTTTTTTCTTTCTGAATTCTGCTCTTTTTTTTTTAGTGCTTTCAATTTTTTTTACTTTTAAAAAATTTATTTTCAATTCTACCTTTAAATTTTTAATTCTACCTTCTTCTTTTTTCATTTTCCTTGGCGTCATTTTTTAGGCTTTGATTGTTTTTAATTTCTTTTTCTTTTTTATTTTCAATTCTACTTTTTATTATTATTATTTTTTTATCACCATCATTTTTTTGATTGTTTTTATTTTTAAATTTTGCTTATCTTGTGCTCAAATGATCGTAAACATAAACTTGGTGACTTTCGGTTATGATATTTTATCAAATAGTTAAAAATGTGGTGAATTATAAGAGAAAACTAAATAAAAATTGATGAGCAATTATAGAGTAAGAGAGAATATCGCAGAGTGTAAGAAAAAATTGAGAATAATTCTATCTCAAACCAATTGAGATTTACTCTTATAGTATGAGAATGAGACGAACGAATAAATAATTTGTGGTTATGTATTGCACTACTTTATCATTTTTGAAATATGTTTGTGTTATATTATACTACTACGTTAAAAATTAATAAGCCCTAACTACTAACAACAATTAAATCTTAAAATACCAAATACTGCACCAAATAGCTATTCTGCTATTTTCTATTAACATACTAAATACTAAATACTGCACTAAATAACTATTCTGTTATTTTTTGTTAAAATACTAAAAACTGCATCATCAACTTTTTTGCAAAAAAATTTATTTAGTATTTCGTTGTTAAAATACTCTATTAAAATACCAAATACAAAATACTCCATCAAACATATTTATTATTATTTTTTAAAAAATTCTATTTAGTAAACTATATAAAATTAAAATAACTTAAATTAAAAATCCTTTTGTTTATTTATTTGTTTTTATAATTTTTTTTTTAATTAAAAGTATTTTTGAATTTTATGAAGGTCAGGTATCTGATTTCCAAAATCTGATCTTCGAGGGTATCAAATTATATAATTTTCAGAACTTCACGATACCAAATGTAGAAATTTGAAACTACACGTACCAATATATTAAAAACCCTTAAATCTACGACAGTGTTAGATGTTTGCCTTCATGTGAGAGATGGAGCTAGCCTTCATCAATATTTGAATCAAATACTCTTTTAAATCCGATCATCATTGCGTTTTCATTTACCAAAAGAAAAAAAAATTCATCATTGTGTTTTCGGTCATGGTCAAGGTACTACTTATATACGTTCATCTTAGGTCAAATTCATGGAGTTTCCTCAGGATTTTTTTGTTTGGTGCTTAGAATTAGAATTGACCCGTTATAATTAATTGTTAAGTTAGCCCCTATTATTATTTTTTTTTTTTGTAGAGTATTAGCCCCTATTATTCTTGTTGATCATATTAGTCAAACACTATGACTTTGTCCAATGAGAACCTAAGTCAAAGTCAACAGAAAACTAACTGTTGAAGCTTTTTGGGTTTCATTTCCCTCTGAATTCAAAGAATACAAATTAAAAGAACTAGAACAGGAATAAGTGGAAGACGAAGAAGCAACTTTTTCAATAAACCAATTTTTATTTTTTAATATCCTTGAAGCTTATATCTGTTTACTTTGAATCATTCAACAATTTGATTTTTTTTTTTTCTTTTTCTTCATGTAGACTATTAACAGAGGAATTCTGCGCAGCTGAAGATAAATATCTCTGACTTAATAGAAATTATCATTTTAATTTGAACTAATGTATGTTTTTTCTTTTTTTCAATTTATTTTTGACTTTTTGGTACAAATACCCTCTAATGTTTGCGCACTTTTACATGTTGTCCCAAAATCAGAATTTGGTGCAAATATCCCCTTAACTTGCATATTTTTGGCAATTTTCACGGAATGAGTAACAAAATTGATTTATGTCTATTTTTCGTCCCACATGACTAATAAATAAGGGTATTTTTGAAAAATCCATAAAATAATTTGTTTTTCTCTTTTCTCGTGTCTTCTTTTTTTTCTCCTATCTCAAAAATAAAATTTAAACAAAAATAAAAACAAAACCAAAACTAATCTGAATATACCCATCATAATCATAGTCATTTCTTCATCCCCTCTGACCACCTTTTATACAATTCTGGCCAAAATCATTACTGAAAATCACTGAACTTTGCCAAAAAATCCAAGAAATGCAAACCTCTCATAATGTGTTGCCAAAATAAATAAAAAATCGAAATCCTACTATCAGAGAACTCATTTCTAATAGGGAACAAAACCAAAAATCCAAATCCAATTTCTAACAAAGAACAAAATCAAAAATCCATTCCAAACAAATCACATGGCTGCACCTGAAGCACAATCGCACAATTCAATCGGCTCAAAAAGAAAGAAAAAAAAATCAAACTCCTATGAACACCTACAAACAAACCCATTTAATATAAAAACAAAACAAGTTCAAATCTAGCTTCTTTCTGCAAAATTTTCATATTGACAAAACAATTGAACATCCAAATAACATGAATAAAAATCAACAAGCCTCATATTTCAACACAGATCTTCAAACCCAAATCAAACCTAGGATCAAAAACCAAAAGAAACCAAACCCAAATCAAATAAGTCTTAAATTCATCACAAAAACAAGAAAACCCCATCAAATTCAGGATCAACAACCAAAAGAAATTAAACCCACAACAAATTAGTCCCAAAATCATAAAAAAAAATAAAAAAATAAAAAACAAGACAAATCAATTAAACCCATATAGTCCATCACTAAATCAGAGAAGAAGCCGGCGAGGGGTCGAGAAAAGGGTGGTTCTTCATAGATTTCTTGTTTACATCGTCGAATCAAAAAAATCCCTAATTTATTTTCTTCCCCACAAATTTTCCTCCAATTTCAAAGTAAACCACTATTTTTCCCCAATTTTTCGAAGAAGACAAAAAATCAGAAGACAACCAGTGTTGGGTCGGTGTGGGCTAGATCTCAAAGCTTCGTTTGTGGTCAGAGGAGACGGTGGTGGGTTAAAGAGGTTTGTGGCATAGAGGTGACGATTTCGCAATTTGGGGTTGTGCGTTTCGAGGATTTCAGTGACGAAGGGGGTGGTGGGTTGTCCCGGCATTGGGTTGGGGCAGTGACGGAGTCGTGCTCCGAAGGTGGGGTAGTCGGTGAAGGGAACGAGCAAAGGTATGGGTTTGACACCCCCCCCCCATATGCTTTTTAAGTTTGGTTTATAATAGCTTTTACTTTACTTTTTTTTTTTAAAATACTTTTAATTTTTTAAAAATTAATGGGTTTAATGAGTTTGCTGAAAAAATTCCGAAAATACCCTCACGTGCTAGCAAGGTTTTAAAAAGCGTAATCAATACTCGAGGCGTTTTGCTTTAGCCCCAACAATAATAGTAGAAAAAATTCGTATAAAATTACAAAAAAAATATAAACTCATAACCAACCATAAGAAAAGTCATAAAATTAAATAAAATATTTATAACCAAACATAATTAAGTCATATAGTTATAATATAAACTCATAAGTCATAACGCATAAGTCCTAATATAAAATTATATATCTAAAATTCATAAAAAAAAACTAAGATAAGACTTAAGAATTACTAGAGCTATCAGGCATAAAATCATTATCATAATTCCTCTTGAGATTCATTCTCTTCCCATTCAGCTTCTTCATCATTTGCATCCTATAACCCCTTTTTCCTAACCCATTACATTTGCACATCTATTTTTTAAATTATTTAATTTGTACCTCTCTTTTTTTGTATAAAATACTTTTTTACCTCTCTATATTCAGGTCATCTATATCAGTTTCTTTGTAATTTGTCATTTTATGGAGGGGTAAAATAAATAAAAAAAGTAGCATATTTGTAATGGATTTAAAAGAGGGGTATAAATGTTTTAATGCCTCCTTTTAGGGGCATTCCTGTAGTTCCCCCTTTTTTATTTTTTTTAAAACCCTATATAACAAAATGGGCCTAAAAAAGCTAGACCAACAAAAAATTTCTTTAAAAAATGCCCAAAATAAGTTTTAAAAAAATCCAAAACAAATCAGTTTATTAGGGCTTAAGCCCCATAAGCCCCAAATCGCAAAGCCTCGGGGTGTAAGCCCAAGAGGAAAGGGGCATAGGCTCTAGTAACAACATTTGGGGCTTAAACCCCCACTCGGTTTTATCACACTTTGCCCCAAGGCGTGCCCCAAAGCGTAAGCCCCAAACGCTTTTGAAAACCATGCGTGCTAATCATGTGGGACAAAAAATGGACATAAATCAGTTCTGTTATTCATTTCGTGAAAATTGCAAAAAAAAAAATGCAAGTTCAAGAGGTATTTGCGCCAAATTCCGACTTTGGGGGGTAACACGTAAAAGTACGCAAACATGAGGGAGTATTTGTACGAAGAAGCATTTTTTTAAGGGGTTATTTTTTTTACTGGCCACTAACTTGTATTTTGGGTCCCATTTTGGCCACTGACTTAGGAAAGTGCAGCAATTTGGTCTTGTTCGACACAAATAGTTTCAACAATGGCCATTCCATTCATTTTAAAGCGTTAAGTATTAACGTGGATGGTCAAAATCGAACAAACTCCCGCTCCACTTTGGGCATCCACGTCATCACTTAACACCTCAAAATAGATAGAGTTGGATAAAATGACCAATGTTGCAACAATGCGTCGAAAATGGCCAAATCGCCAAGGATTAAAATAGGCAATTAACGGAAATATCGCAAATATGAATTTATCGAAATATCGATGGAAATATCGATATTGATATCACAAAAAAAAAATTAAAAGAAAAAGAATATTATTATCTTAAAATTATGGAAATATCGATATCAATATCGATATCGTACCCCTTGAAAAATGGATATATCGGGATATATCAGGATATTTTAATCCATGCAAATATTTGTATTTTTACAAAACAATGGTTCAAATGATACCGTAAACAAAAATAAAGAGCCATGTCCATTATTTTCTCTTTTTTAAATCACTATTTGTATGCTACCAAATTGTGATTATGAGTAATTTTTTTTTTTTATAGAAATGCTAAAATTATTGTGACAGTACATCCAAACTCGCTTTAAAAAAAATTAAGACTCGCTTTCACTACGGCTTCGGTGGGTTCCCTTAACTAAGCTATTGCCTATGAGTTACTGGCTCATTCTTCAACAGGCATGCGGTTAGAACTCAGGGCTCCTCCCACTACTTGGGAGCTTACAGTTTCATGTTCTATTTCACTCCCTGATGGGGGTTCTTTTCACCATTCCCTCACGGTACTACTTCACTATCGGTCACCCATGAGTATTTAGCCTTGCAAGGTGGTCCTTGCTAATTCACACGGAATTCCACGTGTCCCATGCAACTCGGGTCATAGTTTAAGCTAGTGATACTTTCGCCTAGTGGTGTAAATTCGGGCCGCCTAGCCCGGCCCTTTTTTTTTGTGCTTTTACCAAATTCGGGCTTGGCCCACTTTTTTTTTTCATCCCGTGCTAGGCTGGGGCGGTAGTAGGAATATAAAGCCCGGTCCGGCTCGTCGGGCAAGCCCATTCTTGTCGTGTCGAGCCAAAAACAGACTTAAAACGGGCTTCTATTTAGGCCTAAATATAGGCCTTTAATTTGGACATTTTTTCCCTTCAAAAAATAGGCTTATTTATGTAAAAAAAAATTTGTTATGCATATTTTTTTTTTACTTCTTTGTTTTTTTGGTTTGTATTTCTTTTTACACTTTTTGGATGTGAAGTTGTTAATTTTATAGGAAAATATGTATTTAATTTGGTTAAAGAAATGTAAGATTTAAATTTTAATTGGTTGAAATTTGAAAATCCGGTAGTTGGATTAGGTAGGAAAATTATATATTTAATTTAGTTGATTAAATGTGATATTTTTAAGCGGAAAAGTGTAAATTTTATAGGAAAATTATGTATTTAATT
>WUAT03073068.1:0-13283 GCA_010015005.3 Ulmus americana | reverse complement strand
GGACCTTTCACCTCCCGCCATTTCTCGCTTTTACTTCTATTCGTTTCAAAATTTTCAAATCAAACACTCAGTTGTTTCCCTCTTTCTCTCTCGCTCCGATTCTCAAATTTGTCCGATTTTTCTGAAACAATGGTGGTTGATGAAAAATCCTAACGCGAAAAGAGTTTCTCCATTGATATCGTATCGTTTTGTAGGTATTTTCTTCAGGTTTTGGAAAGTGACCGAAGGTGAAATCGCAGAGGAGGTTTCGATGGTAATCGGATTTCTTTCATTCGATGCTTTCATGTTTGTTTTGTTGATTAATTGTTACCTACTGCATTTTGATGCAGTTTCTCAGTAACCAAACGCTTTACTAATTCCACCTGCTTATTGCTAGAAATCTGAAGAGTTTATATATTTAGGAGAGTTTGAATTAGTTATATTTTTCCTCATCGAATTTAATTTGTTGAAACCGATGGAAATATTTTTGACGGGAAAAATTTACCGTATGTGACAGGAAATCGGTCGAAATCGAAATGGTAGCAGTTGCATGGCCTTTGAATCGGTACGCGCGATCATCTTCTTCTTGATATTTCTCGCTTTACTTATTCAGGGTTTAAAAATCAGGTACGATAGAGCCTTAATTTTTCCAAAAGTTGGTAGAGTAACTTTCTCTATTTTACTTGTTTGAACCGAACAGTTTGAGCTTTGAAGAAAGCTCAAATGCGTCAAATTACATGTTGTATGGTTAATACGACATGTGGTAGTTCTGCCTCAAAGAATGTTGGTTGTGATATATAGTTTGATGCTATGGAATGAAAAATGTTTTCTCACAAAATGCAGGGTAAGAACATGTAGTTTCACCCTTGCGAATTGCTGATACTTGTAAACGTACTTTCTAGATGATGTTTCAAATCATATTGATAATGATTGGAATAATATTAGGAGAGTTCTACAAATAACTTGCTCTTTTACATTGACCACTCATATAATTAGCTTAATAAGAGGATAACCCCTTTTATTTATTTGATGCACTCATTCTCACACATTAGCTCACACATAGTAATGCAATCTTCTAATAAGAAAATCTCACAAGCACAATACTACTACTTACTGATCAAGCTTGTTGACAATTTAGGAGCAAACTTGCTTTCTCGGCATTTCAGAGCTCCAAGACCAGGTCTACAATAAACACAAAACAAAAGCTGAATCAGAATATATATAGTTAAAGAAGGAGCATAATCAAGTATTAGTATTACTATGACTATTCGAGAGAAAAGTGTGTTTTACGTGTACACTACACTAGTCAATTTGCTGGAATTGTGAAACTAATCATAATGAAATTCCTGTTGCTAGTTTCTACTTTGTTGTGCAAAAATTACGAGATCAAATAGTAGATTAGGATCTCAATTCAAATGATTTACATTTCTATGAACCAAGATTGGAAAATGTTGGTGATTGGCCTAAAAATGTCAATAAGATGTTTGATAACTATGAGCTAAGATGTATGGTCTTACAGTCTGCATCTGTTTTGATCCACTGCTCCCTGTTCCCATTCGATTCAATGCTGCTAAAAGAGAATTGGGGTGGGTTAGACTGGCTTCTGTATCGCCTTATCTTCTGCTTCAGAAAAAGAGCTCGTTGCGGGCATAAGGTGATATCCTCATCTGGGGGAACCTGATCTCCGTAGTTGCAACTGCCATCTTGAGTAGGCTTTTTTTTGTTCTCATTCTTTGGTGCCTTACCAGTCTTCTGTGCACCTGTTGATGTTTCAGGGTGAACTTTCCTGTGGAACATATGAAGAATCTGCACACACATGCCAAACCAACTGAACCAAAATTTCATAATAAGGAATATAAATTCAATCATTAAACTTGATTCTACTGAAATTATGTTGTTGTGGCTGTAATTTTGCAAGAAACACTGCTTTCCTATATTAACCGTGCATGAAGGTGATGACAACAAGAATTATAACAGAAGGAAGAGAATGTTGACACAGATACTTAGAAAGTTCGACCTTTTGCTCGTGTTACTTATGAAGGATGATTAGTAGATTGCCTTGATAGCTAACTGACTGGGAATAGCTTACTCATTTAACATTTTTCGTAATTGAATAAAAATTTATCTGTCATCAGGTCCGGATAATGCAGTTTTAACTAATATATGGAAATTTCTGTCGTAGATGTACCTTGTGAAGTTTTGTTTCTGATGGAGCTGAATCAACAGATCCTCCAGAATCTGCTGCTGAGTTCCGAGAAGCATGGAGAATTTTTTTCTTCAGCTTCTTTTTCATCAGATTCTTGGCAGATTTTTCTGCTTCCTTCTCTGATCGCCTTTCCTCCTTATCGCCTTTGCCTCCAGCATTCTCCTCTGTTATTTTACTTCTCTGAAACAGCTCACCAAGAGATGTCCTGTGTTCCTTCTTAGCAGCTTTTGTTGTTTCTGACAATTCAATTGCAGACCCAAAAAGATACCCCTGGAGTGGGCAGATTGTAGTTCCATTAGCATTTCCATCTTCAGGCTTGCCGCTTAATGCAATGATGCTTCCATGACTGCTTCTTCCATTGCTGACATGACTGTTCCTTCCAGAGGAATCATTAAAACCATCATCAGGAGCTTCAGCTCCCAGCACCTTCTCTAACTCATCATTGATGAGTTTCAATTCATTCTCGGTTACCTCAGTTTCTTTTTCAGTTATATTCTCCACTGAGACGCCAAATGTTGGTGTTGCTGGGTCGTTAACCATTTGGTCCGATCCCAGGGTACCAATTGCAAGAAAGCCATGGAAAAGCTCAGATATTGCAGCTGATGATTCCTCTTCATAGTCTTCTTCGTCTGCCCTCACTGCTTCTAGACAGGTGATGGATTTTCGAAGGTGGTGGTCTCTCTGGGCTTGCTTGAAGGATCTAGTGCCATAATTTGATCTTGGGCAATATTGTTGTTCATCAAGTGAGGGCTGCCCTGAAAGACAAGTCCCTGTGTTCCCTGTCTCATAAAAGTAGAAGGGACTTGAGGATGTTGAGCTTAAGTAAGAAATGATTCTAGTGCTGCTTAGCAGTAGGCAAGTCACATGGGTTGTATGCTATTTATTTCTTATGTATGCTCATTTATGTAGTTTGCATTAGGTTTCTTCGGGTCTGTTTTCCTTTCATGATAATTACCAATTTACCATTTATTCTGTCATTCAGGAGTAATGACAAGGTTTTTCCGGTTAACTAGTTTTTCTATTTGATTAGCTAGTTGAATTCAGTGAGCCTGAATCCTTTGAAGTTTGAGATAAAAAAGTCATTCATATGTATGGTTAATAATTACATTAAGCACAATATCAAGACCATTCATTCTGTCATTCATATGTATCAAGACCAAAAAGTCTAACTTTGATGGGTTCATGCCTTCATGGATGGTTATGGTGATGACTTGGATGATCATTGTTTTATTGATGTTCATTTTTTAGAAGCAAATAAGCAAAAGATATCTATGACAGTTTTTGACTTACCGATGACAAGAGCCTTAAGAGCTTCATTGGTATTTTGGCGAAACTTACGATGCATCCAACAAAGTAGCTGCAACAAAGACATGCAAAGATAAATGTAAAGTTGGGACCATTTTGGTTCTCTTTTAGCTGGGGAAAAAAAACTTTACCTTCATCTTCTGGTTGTATCAGGAAACTTGAGCTTTGATGATCACTTCTGAGAAAGAGGTGAGATACAAGTTTTTTGTCTTAGTTTTGTTCTGTATGCAATTTATTAATATGACGTTAAATGCATCTAAAAATGTTATAAGAAGAGGTTGGTAGAGCGAAACACAGAGATAGCTACAACAATATCAAGTCAAGTGGCCAAATGGCGGGTGAGCCCTGGACCCCCAATTTGATAATTCCATCAGAATTATGCATGCGTGTATTTTTAGTCTGAGGTTGATTTAATGATTTAGAAATACTTTGTTGCATTATTCATTATTGATCAGTACATATAGTTGAATGTTGTATTATAAGATATGGTTGTCATGGTTTTGGGATATTGCTTTTTTAGATGCAAAAACACGTTCCTTATTGAATAAATTTTCCTCAGGTATGACGGGCTGTGTGAAATGGGCTTTCCATTCTGATAAGATGTTCATGCACATGCACTTTCAGCGTAGGATCATGATGTATGTTTCATTACTGTAGTTCCTATTTTTTTATTATGTATTTGGTAGAACCCCACATACAAAAGAATGTTGATGATAATTTGTCAGACCCAAATGGGGTCAAGTAGAATCGGACAATGGAGTTGACCTTTTCCCCATTTCGGATGCTTGAAGTTAGAAGTGTTTTTGCATTTTGATTGGTCCATCTCTACTGAATTATTTCTAATCCAAAGAATCTTATCTAATAGACAATGATAATTTCTGAGTTCTTTTGATAAATATCTTAATAGCTTGCCTTTGTTACAATGCTAACGTATAATTTTGTTTATGTTTGCAGTCAACTAGCCTTCCCAATAAGGGATGTTCTTGAGAAGGCTGACCTAAAACACAGTGCAGGTAAAACTATACCTTAAACATCTTGTTGAGTACAGTCATTACTCCTTTAATCCCTAGCAAATAATACTTTAGTTGCAGCAAACATTTAAGTGATTTTTCCAATTTGCCGTTGTACTTGATTCCATAATTGCTCTCCCTAGGCTTCCTTTTTATGTTCTAGAATCTTTCTGACATGAGGGGAAAAATCCTAACTCCGTATTTTAGCTAGAACAAGGCTTTATGGCTTCAATATTTTAACTAGAACAAGGCTTTATGGCTTCAAGGCTTTATGTGCCCCACGAGCATCTCTCTGAAGAGAGGGAACAAAATAAAGGGTTGTAGCTTAGGACAAAGGGAAAATAATTATACTCGATGACAATAGAGGGACACTACTTATGAAATTTTTGTATAATTAGTTGAAGACTCCTGAACCTCTCTTTAATTTCCCAGCTCAGAGAAATATTAAACCAAGCTTTGCTGCTTTTAATAGGACTAAGTTACCTCAACGTGAAGAAACCAAGTTAGAATAAGATGTTCTCCAAGATATTTAAGAGGTTTTTCCTTGTTGCCTTAGATACCAACTCCTTTTTCTCTTGCTTATTAGCAGAATCTGATAGCAACATATGTGAAGACACGAATCCATCTTATCTATCGGATCCTTTTCATTAAAATAAATTGTTCTACGTTTTTGTTAGCTGGCTTGGAGCAAATTATGAAGGTGGGAATAAGCTGGCTTGAAAAACTTGAAAGAAGTTTCAAATTGATAAGGACTCTAATAAAGGACATATATATATATATATATATCAACAGGGTATTATTGCATAGCTGATTGGTTGGCACAATCACACTTGTTTTTGAATGGTACGATCTCTTTGTTTTCAGTCATCAAAATTCAACATGATATGTTGAATTTTTAGGATATATATATTTAGAAACTACTTACCGTAATCTTATGGTTAATCTGAAATGAGGGCTTATATGTATTTTTTCTTTTGATAAGACCCTATAGAACGACGTTAACTGCTTATAGAAGTCTTTATCATGATCTCTAAGACAATTACACAAGTTTAAAGAGATTAAATGTTTTATATACTATTTAGCATAAAGTTGCACCATGTATACACATTTTACATGTATTAATGACCAGATCGAAAGTGTCGGATAGAAAATCTTTGTAGGACTTGCTTGTGAAATTGTATAATCAAATTTAAGACTAGGGGGAATAGATTTCTGCTTTATGATATGCTTTTAAATGAATGCAAAATCATTCATAAAGATATACTATTAAATTTTATATTCCTCTTAACTTGGTTACGTAGTATAGACTACTTAGTTGATTATTCCATCAAAAAACTCTCTAAATATGTTACTTAAAGATATATTTTTGCCTTTTTTCCCATCAACTGGTGGACAAGTTTCTTCTACTAACATGAGGCATTCTGGCTCTCCAGGAGACACTTGAGGTATGTTCAGTCCCGCTAGACCTGTTGTGTCGTTATCTTTGGAGGTAGGTAGACAAATCCGCTGTGATACGATTACATGTTTGACCATTGTGTTGTGACTTTTAGTGCTGTGGTGTTTGTCCTAAAGTAAGTTCCGATTTTAGATACATTTAAAGCATACATTCTCCCCTGTTGGACTAATGGCTGGACTTGATCATTTTGCTGGCAGCAGGACAACCCTTGATCACCGGCTTTCCTATTTTGTGGATGATTTTTCACCTCAAGATTGTGTGGTAATGAATAGGTAGGTGCAAGCAACATTATCGATTAGAACAGTGCATCAGGCAAATGCATGTTTTTGTCGCTTATTCACTTCTATACTAATCATTTGTCGTTAGTTTTTCATGGTCTTGAATTTTTAGGCCTTGAGTTTAGAAAGGAGATGAAACAATTTCGCTTCAGCTCATTAGTCACAGTTCAAGAAGGAAAACTGACCCAACTCTTGCATGCTCTAACCAAGAAGTGTGGATTTGATGGACTAAAAAAGGGTTACCTGTATAACTCTAAATAAGTACTCCATATTGGTACGTGAGAACTCTCATCTATAATGCTTAACAAGCTAACACTATTATTCTAATGTTTTCAAATCTCGAGGCACATGCACTAGTGAGCTGGGTTGGCTTCTTCTAACTTTCCACGATTATAGCTAATTCTTCACTTCATTATATTATTTATTAACTCAATGTATTAAAGAGTCAACTCTATTACTCTAGAGCTTGAGAAAGTAATAGCTGTTTTGCCAATGGCAATCAGCTGGTTTTGGACTCACCTTCTTTGTCTTCTTTCTTTCACAGCAGCTCTCCACTACGCCAACGGCCGCATCACCATTCGGTGGGACATTCTATCACGCACACCTGGTGGTTACCTGGTCCGTTCCATTTCAATGGTTCAGATCTTTCTAATATTCTTGTTTTAGTTTGAACTTTTAATCTGATGATACCACCTTCCTTTGTCTCAACAGGCGGTGGTTAATATCATCAACTACCAGAAGTATCGGACGATAGATGCACCTGGTTGGAAGCTGAGGTGGACATGGCCCCACAAGGAGGTGATATGGGGAATTCTTGGTGCCAGGGTTATTGATCAGTGCGATTGCACCAGATTTAAGGGTAATATTCCCACAACATGCATCAAGTCCCCTACGATCTGACGGCTAATGCCACCTTTGATGAGAAGATCGACGGCTGTTGTAAGGGAGGGGTTCTGGTTTCCAGGGTCCAGGGCTTCAATAAGTCAACTGCAGCGTTTCAGATTGCCGTTGGCGGGGAGAGTTGGAAAAATACAACTTGGCGGGGCCCCACAAACTACACTTTTGTGGTGCCACATGGCGAGTATTCGTGTTCAACAGCGCGGGTTGTGGCTCCCACTAGGTTCACATCCTCGGATGGGAGGAGGATCACACAAGCCTTTAGTGAGTCCTAATACCATTGTCTACATATTATGCATTTTTTTTTTTTTTTCAAATTACTTTCATAAGATAAGTATCTAAGTGGTCACATTAAAAAAAAAAGACATTTAGATTGTATATGTGATGTATGAGAGAGTAGCTATACTGGGATTATATTGTGGTTTATATAGATGATTTCTAGTCAAAGACTAGACTCCATAGTTATAGACCATATAATGAAGTATTTGATTAATTCAGAGACTTGGAAGGTTGTGCGCAAATACAAGCCTCCTGCAGCGAACCAATTACCCGTATGCTGCGTCTCTTTATCCTCCGACCAAGGGGTGAACACCTCGTGTCCCCTTTGTGCATGCAGCTGCCAAAATGAGTCCCGCACATGCTTCAAGTAAGTTCCATACACTACTACATAAACCACCGTAGGTGGCGGTTCGTAATCGTGCGGCCGTTTGAAAACTGCCGTCTAAATTAGTGCCATTAATTTTATACATTTAGGCTACAGTTTCAAGCCGCCTTTATAGGATCACCTAGGCGGCGATTTTTAACGAAAACCGCCGTCTATTGTAGTACAAAAATCGCTTTCTAAACTTTTTTTTTTTAATTATATTCTTAGACGGTGGTTTTTATTACGAAACACCGCTTAATTTTTATTTTTATTTTTTTTACAACGAAATTATTTTTTTTTGGACCTAAAATTTTAATAATCCTACAATCAAATATATACACAAGCGAGAGAACAAAAATTTAGAAAGTGTAAATGTAGTATTAAATTCTACTGTCCACTAAAAATGTAATATTTAATTCTACTACATGCTAAAAATGCTTACACTAAATTAAATTGTACAAAAAGTTGGCATATTGTTCTCTTGTTTCGTTCTCTTCCTGATGAGTGTACGTTGATCGGCCATCAAGCTATAAAACAAAAGTTCACACTTATTAGTAAAATTAAACAATTTCATAGTGAAATTATAAGCTTTAAAATTAAGGTATTGTTTGGTTTACGATTCTACAATATTCTGAATAGAGTATTCTAAATAAAGTCATATTCTAAACAGAATTTTTATTTGATTCAATATTTTGAGCAGAGTACGCTAAATAGAGTTTTTGTTTGGTATAGTATTTTACAGAGTAAAACAGAGTATTATTCTAAACTGAGTAATATTCTAAACAACGTATTATTCTAAATAGAGTTTTTGTTTGGTTCAATATTCTGAACAGATTAAGAACATAGTATTCTGAAACGCAAACCAAATAGAGCCTAAATATTTAAAGTTTTTTCATCACATACCGAAATTGGAATGGTAGACCATCGGCTTTGGACTATCATTTTTATATTCCGAAGGACGGAAAATCCACACTCGGTGTTGGAAGGTTGTCTCGCACACTACATGTACATAAATAAGTATTAATTAGTTTATAAAATAAATTGACTTAAACTTTAACATTAATAATATACTTTAAAATATATTATTAACCTTAACAATCCTCCAACTCATAGTCTTCCTTGGCATATTTAATCGGTGATGGCTAAACGATGTTTGTAAAGCTCTATTTACAAAATAAAGCAAGTAAATTAATGATTAATAATAAAATAATTATATAAACGAATATATTCTTACGTGGTTAATGCTTGTTGAATGTTGAGGTATGATTTCCCTCTATTTGGATCCAATCACCAACATGAAAAATTGATTGGGTTAATGCTAAATAGTGTCCAATGTCCACTACAACAAAAACAAGTATCGTCAAATTGCATATTATTGTTTCGTACATAAAATGTAAAGTTATGCGACATAAACTTACCTATTATTGTAAGGAGCCAATTATAAATTATTGGTGTGACTATTTCTAATTCTTTCAAAGATCGACCTTGCTCTCGTTTCTTAATTAGTATACACTACAAGAAAAAAGGTCTATAACGACGAGATGAGAAGTTGTCACTATAGGTTGACGACTTCTCATGTAGTCGCTGTAGATTGAACCTATAGCGACGACATCTGATGTCGTCGATATAGACTCTCTGACTCTCCTGTTTTGTGGAAAATATTTGGCACAAATGTTTTTTTTTTTCCAGGAACACTATTTTTAAGCCAAAATATTTTAGGATACCTATAGCGACAACAAATGTCGTCTCTATAGATCCCAAATTTTAGGCAAGAACTTTTAGCGCTTATTTTAAGTTGAAATTTTTTGGATAGCCTATAGCGATGATTAATGTCGTCTCTATAGGTCCCAAATTTTATGTGGGAATTTTTAGCACTATTTTTAAGTTGAAATATTTAGGATAGCCTATAGTGACAACATTTTTAACCTATAACGACGACAAATGTTGTCGCTATAGGTCCTGCACTTTGTATTGACAGAAAGCCTTCTTGTTCCCCATTTTTCTTTCCCATTTTGCCTCCCTCTTTCTTTTCCCTCCCATTTAAGCTTCCCAAACGATTTTGAAGAGGTTTATGAGGTATTTTTACTAAGTTTTTTTTATTGTCTATATGGTTTTTCTGAAAAATATAGTCATTGGTTATTGGTTTGATTAATGAAATTTCCCTGGAATGATTGTTTCTGTAGGTTTTAGAGAGGTTTGAAGAGAAAGACAATGGCTTTGATCAAAAGCTCGGTAAATATATTTGTGCCTTGACTGACATATTTATGGGTTTATCTTTCTAAATTCTTTGAGATTACATTCTTGGTTAATAGATCGAATTTTTTTTAGTTTTACGATTAGCATTTGATGATGTGTGCGTAAGTAGCATTGGTATTTAACAAACTAGCTCTTATGAAAATTTAGGTTTAGGATTAATATAATTTTTTTTTTGGAGCTATAGCGATGACAAATGTCGTCTTGTCGTCGTTATAGATTTATGTCTATAGCGACGATGTTGTCATAATAGACCTACAGGCACGAAATTATAGCGACGACACGTTGCGATGACTTTGTCGTCGGTGTAGATCTTTTACGGCAACATTGTACTCTATAGCGACGACATTAGTGTTTTTCTTGTAGTGGTATCTACATCTGCCGCAATTTGATGAAGGCAAATAAAACTGATCAATCTGAAATTGTCGCCTATTTCATCTTTTATTTTTTCATACAAATAACTACATATAATTGATGAAGAAACAAGTTAGAAGTAATTTAATCAACATAATATTACATACTAAAACTAATATTAAACATTTTACCTTATGTACACTGATATACATGTAGTTGTTTTCTCTTTCATCCCACAAAACTACTTTATATCCTCACTATCAACATAGATAAATTTTTCATCAATGTTGGCCCTTGGCTACCTTTCTTTTGAAAAGAGGCTTGTCCTTCATTGCCGATTATGTGGGTGTATTGTTCTCCAGTTGGTTCCATTTATCTGCAAAACAAAATAAATAAATTAGATGATTAGAAAAAAAAGAATTCACTGTCAACACTAATAGTAACTAATTTAAGAAAAATTTCGATTTAGTTCCCTCTAAACTCTAGACATACCCAATCTGCAAATTTTAAAATCTAACACAAATTTCACAATTTTAGTCAACCTAATAGATTTACAGCGAAAATTACAAATAATTAAACAATTCAAAAATTCTAATTTTATAAAAACTAAACAATTATAAACAAAAACAAACAAAAATATAAGGGTAAATTCAGAATAAATGAACAAAACTTCAACAACAAAAAAACCTCTAAGTTTTAAAAACTTTCCAAATTATTCTTAAATCTTATTACAATCAACATAGATTCAAAATCAAAGTCCTTAATAAGCCAAAGTATCAAAACAAATAAGTAAGATAAACAAAAATTAGAGAATTTTGAAAACTTTTAAAAAAATCCAAATTTTGAAAAAAAGTTTAAAAAACTTATAAATTACTCTACAAAACTTGATCTACACAACTAATAATTCAATACCCAAACTTTTTAACTCAAAATTGTGAAGAAATCAAAGGTTTTTGAGAATTTGTAGAAGGGTCGACGACTGGGACAACTCTATGAAATGAAGGTCAGGTTGCAAAATGGCTAGAAAAGGTCGGGTTCTAAAGAAAATTGTTGGAGCTTATGCGGCGTTTGTGATTAAAATCGCTATCTAATTTTTAAATTAAGCATGCGACATGCATGTGATGCGGTAATAAATTTAGATGGCAGTTTTAACTAAAAATCGCCTTCTAAAATATTAACTTAGACAGCAGTTTTAATTACAAACTGTCACCAAATTATGCCGTATTTTAATGGGCAGCAGGGTTTGCGAACTGCCGCCTAGGTGCCGCTTCGTAAGGTGATTTTTGTAGTAGTGATGTCGTTTTTGGCTTAATAAGATTTGCTTCAAGTTTCTTCTTGCAATATGGTTTATTTACTTTTCACCATTTGGCATTTGCAAGCCAAGTTGCCGAAGGTGTACAGTTATGATCATGCGTAGAGTTAATGGCTAACCTTTGATTTATTGTACCTTATTTTGCAGAGGGTGCAGAAGAGAACATGGTAAAGCCCCGCCTATAGAATGTACGGATCACATGTGTCCTGTAAACATCAACTGGCATGTCATGTCAAACGTCAAAGAAAATCAACGGCAGATTCGGGTAAAAATATCCAATCTAAATTGCTCAAGTAGTTAGTGGGATTGGATCATATTGATTGAACATCCAGAATTCGTTATAGTATTAGTACCATAATTATCCATGCTAATCATAAATTCTTAACCTCTTCTCATCGTAAGTACATCATTTCCCTTCATCCTTTTTCTTGTTAAAGTGGAGATTTTTTTTTTCAAATGTCTTATTGATTGATTTCCTACTTTGAACTACCTGCCAAATGACTTGGTAACAGGTAAAATGGAAGCACTTTGAGGAAAGAAAAATTACAACCAAGTTTTGGCACCATTTGGGACCAAAGGCTCAACCATAAACTTGTTTTTGGTTTTCAATGGAAGAGCTGGAAATGGCAGTGCCCAGGAATGGAAATCTCCAAAAGCAATCTTTTTCAATGGAGATCACTGTGCAATCCCTGCCATTTAACTGTGAGTTTTCTATAATCATTGGATTAGCAATTGAGCACCAAAAAGAACACTGAGTACCTTTATCCCACGTTAAAAAGTTGTTTATATTTTTGGGTTTGGATAAGAAACAACAGAGTGGAGAGAACGGAACCAAAAACACAATAAATAGAAGGATACAAATTTGAACAGGTTCCTATACAGACAGTGTTAAGATAGCTGATAAAGGTCCTGTCATTTCTCAAGAGCCATTAATTGCACAGCTGAAACTGATAGCTAAATTTGTCTCTCTCAAAGCAAACAACTGAAAGCAGACAAACCAGTCTGTAATCTGTATCTATTTAATTCTTGCCCTTTGTTTCACAGGATTTCGAAAACGACCCAGAATACATATAGATAAGAGGATCATCATGATGGGCTACCAGTAGAGAAATGGTATGGCCTTTGAAATTCTTGCCTACTTTGAGTTACAAAATAATAAAGACTTTTTATACTTAAGATCCTCCGAATAACGCACGATTTTGTATATAGACATTTGAATTCAGAAAATAATTAATTTATTTTACAAATTTATAATTTATCTACTTAAACAATATAATTGTTAAAAATTATTATTTTTATTTGTCTTTTTTTCACACTGACTTGTATGTGATTTAATAGCAGAGTACATTGTTATGAAGATATCTGTATAATTTTAAAGTTTTTAAAAGTCAAATGAATTTTTAAATGAAATATTTATTGTAAGAGGTCATATCTGAAAAAATAAATTAAAAGTGGGTCAAAGGTTGTAATATATATTATGATTTTAACTAGATCTGGAATTGAAATTTTAACTATAAGTCTTTATATGTGTTATTGAAATTTTAAAGCTAGTTTGAGGTAATTTAGGTTTGAAATGAGTAAGAAGACATA
>WUAT03072957.1:0-13285 GCA_010015005.3 Ulmus americana | reverse complement strand
GGATAATATACGTGGTATTATA
This sequence comes from Ulmus americana, assembly GCA_010015005.3. NCBI lineage: Eukaryota > Viridiplantae > Streptophyta > Magnoliopsida > Rosales > Ulmaceae > Ulmus > Ulmus americana. The sequence continues at coordinate 13,263 of WUAT03072957.1, read as the reverse complement.
TACCTAAAAACAACGGTTTTTTATAATCAATAACCACGGGTAAAAACGTGATTTTAGGGGGGTAGAAAAAACTACAAAGCTGGTTATCACGGTTGCCTAACCATGGTTATATATATATATATATATATATATATATATAAAGGGGGAATCACCGTGGTTTAAGACCATTTTTCTTGTAGTGGGAGAAAATAATAGGTGCAAGTTTGGCATGACAAATGCCCTTAAATCTCCTTAAATGTGATCAGTGCATCTAAGGAGAGGTTTGACCACATTTAATCTCAATCAATGTAGGAAGGAGCATGGAAATTACGCTATGGGTGGTAATTTTCTTGATCTGATGGCACCTTTAATGGCAGAGCTTGTTTACGAGAAAAAGGCACGCTCGTGAATGGAAACAGTTGAGCTTGGCTATTTAGCAAAACTTTTGTTAATTATGCCTAAGTAAAACCTGATCGGTACTATTGGGTGGATCTTGCTTGGCACCACGTTCATGCTTGGTGGCATTAAAAAAACCCTCAACAATTGTGAAATTTCATAACCAAAGAATGGGATGTGGAATTTACAAATAGCATGAAAATTAGAATAAGACAAGAAAATTAATTAAGGGTCGAATCGGAAGGATACACCTAGAAAGATTTGCAATTTCGAAGCCTAAAAGAATGAATGATCCAAAGGAGTTCCAAAAATTATTTTCGAAAAGCAAAGAAAGCTGAAAGGCTTTAGCTAGGAGTAATGACACGAATTAAAATTTCCGGAACAAATACCTGAGACAAATGGGACGGAAGAGGCAATATAGGGATAGGTGTCCAGGTGCGATAAAATGCTGCACTCTTGAGCCAATGTATGCGCTTCATGTGTCGTAAAGGACTATTATGTCCAATTAAAATAGAGAGGTAGATAGAGATCTCATCGAGCACGTGATGCAGTAAGCCTGAATGGGAGTTTTCCCATCATCTAATAGTCAATAGAAACAAGGATTAAAGAACTAACCTCGGATTAAGAGCTCTATAAATAAGAGAGAGATCGTACTGAGGAACATTTACGTTCTCTCTTTTTCAAAAAGCTTCTCCCTCACTCTCTCTATCTCTCATATTCTCTTCACACTTTGTTCTTGAACCGAGAAAGAAGAAGAAAAGGACAGTCTGGTGATTTCTTTACCACTCTCCTTGAAGCTGCAAGATCAATTATGAGATTCTCAATAGGTAAGGGACTCATAATTTTTCCCTTAGTATTATGCATGGAAACCCAAAAAAGATTTTAACTTTGTGAAAATGGAACCTATAGGTGTCCATTAGTTCTTTGATCGAAGCATAAGAAGGTGGATAACTTAGAAAGACTCGCCAATTCGAAATGAGCATTTTTGTGCCAGAAATAATGATAATGTATACCATCATGTTTTTTAAGTGAGAAATTTTTTGCATGCCATTGTTTGGGAAAATGAGAGATGTTTAATAAATACTGTGTGATAATGGAATTGCATGCAAGTGAAATAAAGAGTTTCTGGTAAACTCACTAAAAACCAAAAAACTATGGGATTAAAAGCAAATACATGAATGTTTTGTGTGAACTCCTTGATATGAAGATAAAATCTACTACTAGAGAGTATGTGGAGCCAAAGGCTCGGTAGTGATGTGTGATTTGTTAAACCAAAACATTTTAGAACTTTTCAAGCTAAAAGAAATTTTCATGCAAAATGTGGATTTCGATTTTAAACGGAGTTAAAGGACATTTTTGAACTCAAGAAGATTTTCAAACCGATTAAGAGAGATTTTTAGTAAAAGTGGTTTGGAGTCTAAGAAATTTGAGGGAGTTTCAAAACACCTTGGTTTAAACTAAATTTATAAAGGATGGAATTTTAACAAAATCATTTTTCAAAAACAAATGGGTTTTAATAAAAGTTTAAAAGGGAGAATTTGTGAATGAAATTTATGGTAAATGTTAGTAGTGATATTGAATCACCAATAGAAGAACATGCATGGAAAGTCATTCCTTGATTTGGAATTCGGCGAGTTGATTTTAATAAGTATACTCTTTGCATATATACGTTGAATTTTGTAAGGGAGGGAGATTCTATTTAGGATAAGACAAACCGATAAGTACAAATCTTACCTATAACATTAAACAAAATAATTCTAGAATATTAGTACAGTATACTTGTGACATGCAAAGTTTATTGTGGATAATTGCTTATATGTTTATGATGTATTTTGGCATATTATGAAAGTGCTCTAGATGAGGGTGGTGGTGTAATGATATATGTGATTGATGGAAGCATGGATATTGTTGTCATGCATTAAAGATGATCATGCATACATAATAAGCATGTTTTTTTAAAAGCTTTCCAGGAAAAGTCTCTGTGCTTCTTGATTTGGGCTCAATTGTGGCGTGAGGCAGTTATTTTAAAATAATAATGAATTGAGACCGAAATTTTTTTAATAAGAGGAAAGATATTTAAAATGTGGTGTCCTACCCAACCTCATCTAGGGGATTAGGTAGCCTCCTAAGGGTGTGAGGAGGATAAGAGATATGAGTGTAAGATGATTGAGAACCTGGAGCTAGTTGGATTGGGTCACTCCCCCAACTCCTCTTGTTTGCACATGCATGGGGTACATACATAGGGCCAAGATTAAAGTGGTAATGGTTTCAAAGTAATGGAATGATTTCAAATTGATCATTTTTGAAGAACATTGAGTCAGCATAAGCATGATTTCATTTTGAGCATTATAATTGCCTTACCTATATCCTTGCTGATTATCTGCGCTATATTAATGATATTTGAGGATGTAGTGTTACTGTTTTCGATTTTCTGTCTTCCCTTTTGTGATTGTTAAATTCTTGATCAATGGCTTGAGGCCTAAGATGCAGTCTGAAAGCTATGATTTTGTTTCAAGATGGTGAGGAATAAAATGTTGTTATGGTTTTCCCTTTGTTTTGAGGAATATGATAATGTGCTATATGATAAGTAAACTGCATCGTTTTGTGAGAATTGTATTTGTGCTTGCTGAGATTTAGCTCATAACTTGCATTCTTGTTGTAGGGAATAGAGGTAAGGGAAGTTGCCTGACTATGTGCTGCATTGGCCAAGACTTACTGGGTAGAAAGTGTTCTGGGGGTGGGTTTTGGGAACTTGTTATGCAACAATTTATATTTCTGCTAAGTTTTTCTTTTGGTTTAATCCTTGAACAGTTAATGAATGTAAATGCTTTTGACTTGTATATGTATTAGTCTAGCAGGCTTGGAGTTGCTAACATCATTTAGTTATTAGTTGCATTCTTTGTTTTCTGCGAAGGTCAAATTTTGGTAAGTGACGAATGAGTTCTACCTAGACACTTTAAATTCAAGTTGATGTTTTTTTTAAAATAAAATTAAAAATCTGATTTTCTACTAGGATTTACATCCAGGTATATGGCCAACAAAGGAGGTAATCCACCCAACAATGATCCACCGGAGAGGGACATCCAAGTAGATAGAGTCTGGAGTCTATTTGATGATCTCTAGAATGCTTGTCCGGTGGTAGCCTTTCTGGAAGGCAATCTACCAACTTGTGATGGAGAACTGCCAAAGGAAAAAGTGGCGAATTGGATTCATAAGATCCATATGATGTTAAAAGCCTTTAGGTACACCGCTAGCAGCTGGGTACCACTCACAGTAATGCAACTACGAGGAATTACGGCCACTTGGTGGAGGTCGATTGGTAAGGATCTGAGCGAATTGACATGGTCGGAGTTCACATACTTAAATCTAGATCGGTTTGCTCCCGAGGATAAGCTACTGAGACCACATTTTTTGGAAAAAGGAGGTATACAGTTTGTGCGCTTCAACATTGTTATGTAGTATTGGGGACATATAGTTGAGGAGTCGATTGCAAACTATGTGCGTTGATTTGAAATGGTGGTTGAAAATGGAAGTCCTTACGAACTATGGGACAAAAAGAAGAGAAGGATGTTATGATAGGGAGTGCTAGAATATGTGTGCCAATACACTGATTTTTACTTCAGGGACTATAATCGACTTTGCTCTGAAGTGATGCATGCTGAGCAAGAATGGATGAGGTTCAGGGCACGGCAGCAAAGGCGGGTGTATACTAGACAGCATCTAAGGAGCTTGCCAACCTCTACTTTAAGACCGAAAGTACCTCCCAGTGTTTGGATTGAGGTTGAGGACTTGGAGGGTAACCTGATAGGAACTTCTGGGGGAGATTCGGAGAGCCAAAGCGATTAGTCAGGAACTAGCCAATAAATAATTATTGTTAATCTTTTGTTTAACTCATTGAAAGTTTCTCTTTAGAACTATCTTTTAGTAACTCAAAACTTTGGAATATGATTCTTGAAGATAAAAAAAGGACGTCTTTATGAACTGGTGGACTTAAAAATGAAGTTATAATTGTTCATGCATTTGAATATTGACTGAGTAATTGCTAACCATATCAATTATGAAGCAAGAATAACCCTGTATTTTCTTGTCATAATCACAAATTCAAGCATTAAAGAAATGGTTAGAGGACAAGGATGTGGTAGACGTAGTCATCAACAAATGAGGAAAATAACTTAGCTGATGTACTCGCTAACATATAGCAAAGTCTGGAAAACCAAGCAACTATCATATAGAATTTACAACAATAGCATGGACCTGGGAGTCTGAAAAACATTGGACCCCAAGGAAATGGACATGGGGAAAGGGGAAAGGAAGCAGAATCCCCGCCACCAATTGACAGACCAGAACCACTATATGAGAGATTATGCTGGATGAGAGATGCAGAATTTGAGGGTCTGAAAACCCACTGGGTGCTAATGAATGGCTATCCTCTATGAAAAAAATCAAAAAAAAATATTATGATATTAAATGATCAAGATAAAATTTTATACGCATCGTATATGCTAAAGAAAGAAGCCTGTTACTGGTGGGAATCGGTATGTTCCAGAGGGATATCTACCTCATTACTTGGGAAGATTTTAAGGCGGAGTTTAATAGAAACTTTTATAATCCCACCGCCATGTAGACCTAACAAACAGAGTTCCTTAACCTTAAACAAGAGAACATGATCGTAGTTGAGGCGGTCAAAAGGTTTGAGCAACTGACCAGGCTATGCCCCTAATTGATCCCAATAGAGGAGCATCGAACTTGCTAGATGCTAGACATGTTCAGGCTGGATATAACATTGGCCTTGGAAAGTGGAGGTGATCCTCATACCACGGTCATCGAGTGTATAGAGAGAGCCTATCGAGCGGAACGTAGGTTGGCTCAATCCAGAGAAGAGCAAGCCAGGATGTTTGAGGCTCAAAAAGAAGCAAAATAGCCAAGGAAGTCAGTTCAGTGACCAAAATCAAGGCTAGAGGCGTGGGTAGTAGTAGAATTTTGATAATAAGCAGAAGGGAAATTTCCTGGGGCTAAGGAATAACAAGTTCCAACTCGGAAAGAATGAGTATATGGCTCCATTTTGTTGAAGATACGGTCATACCCATCCTGGAGAATGTAGGAAGAGAATGGTGCATGCTTTAGATGCGGCTAGGACATACATTATGCTCGGAATTATCCCATCAAGCGATATGCGAAGGACAAACATAGCCATAATTGACTTCAAGGATAGTAGCATCCTGACATAAAGACAAAGCTGGAAGGGTAAAACACTATCCAAGGTAGATTAGAAGCTTCAAATCTTATTGCTAGGATCTACTCTTACACCTAGTATGATGCCGAAGTAGGGAATTCCAACATCGTGATAGGTCAGCTTCCTGTTGCTAATCAGTGTGCTCATGTGTTGTTTGATTTTTGGACAACCCATTCCTTTGCATTAACTTTTTTCTTAAGTGCATGAATGATAGAAAAATAAAATAAGCGAGACACTTAGAATAGCCTTGCCGTCTGGTGAGATTTTGCTTTCTAACTATTGGTTATGGGAAGTTCCAATAGTTATTTCCAAAAGAGAGCTGAGTGCTAATCTAATCATACTAAAGATGGTTGATTACAACATCATCCTAGGAATGGATTTCCTTGAAAAATATAAAGCAACGATCAACTACAAGGCCAAAACTATCAGTTTTAAGCCACCTAGTGAGGAGCAGTTTGAATTTATTGGCAAAAACAACAATAGTCAAAAATTATTTTTGTCGGCTTTGAAGGCAAGGAAAATAATGGCTAGTGGGTGCGCAGGATTTTTGGCAAGTCTTGTAGACACGACTAAAAAGGAGAAAGTAAAATTAAAGGAAGTGCAAGTGGTATATATGGGAGTTCATAGAGGAATTTATGGAAGACCTACTTGGATTACTACTCGATCGAGCAATAACATTTGAAATTGATCTGCTTCTCAGAACAGCCTTGATTTCAAAAGTACCATATCGTATGGTGCCTGCTGAAATGAAAGAATTACAAGCCCAGCTACATGAACTACTTGATAAGGGTTTCATGTGCCCAAGTTACTCGCCATGGGGTACTCTAGTTTGGTTTGTGAAGAAGAAGGATGGTTCCTTGACACTACACCAAAATTGACATTTATCAACACACGGAATGCATTGATAATTATGAAATATACGTTGGTAATGATCTTTATCAACACATACGCATGTGTTGATAAAGAGGGCACATGCGTTGGTGATTCTTTGAAGGTAAAGGTATTTATCAACACATCATGATGCGTTGGTGATTGTCAAGATGATGTGACACTACCAATTTGAAAGGATGATCTGGATGTTGATGTGGCATGCCACCTCAACTGCCACGACACACTTTTTATTGATGATATATCAATGATGTGGCATGACTCATGGCATGCCACCTCATCTTTTCACATTAAAGGATGATGTGGCATTGATGTGTCATGCCACGTCGTAGTTAACTGGCCAACATTGTTGACCTATACTCCACATGTCTTATTATCATTTGTCCGTGTCACCTTTGACTGGTCAAACTTGATGTTGTAATCTGCCACGTGTTACATTTTTTTTGGGAACGTGATTTTCCTTTGACCAGTCAAGTGATGACATGTTGTGCCACGACACTTTTGTTGACTGATCAACGTATGACGTGGATTTTATCCGTTGGTAATGGATCCATATGTGATGGTAAAGGATTATTTTATGCGTTGGTAAAACATTTCTAATAATTAATAAATAATTTTTTTTGCATAATTTTTTTTAATCCAAATTTTTGTACTAAATTCATGAAACTGTTTTGCACTTTGAATTGCCTTATATTTATATTTTTCAAAATAATTAAAATTATGCAAAATATTATATAATAAAGTCATATAACAATATACTATTAAAATAAGAAGTAAATATGAGTTAACAAAGATAAGACTAAGAACAGTAGAAACTAAGTAGTAAGTACCGACATAGTACACAACAACAAAAAGGAAAAATAACATCAACAACAAAAAGGAAAAACACCATCATCAATGATGAACTACTATTGCAGAATCTTGATCTGCAACATGTGGAGGAGTTGATGGCCGTGATAAGATTCCCTAATCTATAAGGGTAGCACCAAAATTGCAGCATCCTTGGTAGGTGTCTCATCATTAGGTGTACCAATAGTGGACTCGGTCGCAATAGAGGAAGTAGAAAATCTGTCCCATCCATTAAGTTGAGTTGATCGTCGACCTGGCACGTGCTCCATAATAGAAAGATCTAACATAACCTCAGGATCATACTCGTTCCTCATCCTCACCATCTCAGCCTTTTATTTAAAACATCAAATTAGAATTCGTTACTTTAAATTTGTTAAATATAAAAAACTACAGTTAACTTACATATTTATCTGCCAAATTTGCTCCCGACCATCCAGTGGTATCACGATAATGTTGGCAAAAAATGTCTCGATGTGACCAACAGGTCCATCCAATGGTGTTCCACGACTAATATGATGTGCAGGGATCAAAATTGAACCATTCTTGGGTGCCCAATTCCGCTTTGATCTATTACTGATATTTTGCTCCACTTTTTCCTACAAAAAATTAAAACAATTTGTGAAATTATAATAGATAAAATTATTGTAATAATTTAAAAGGTTTTCAAGTATTACACTTACCACATATTTTGGATCACTATATTTATCAAACAACTAGGCCCAGTCAAATATCCTAGGAGTCAAGAGCGGGTGTGGCTACCCCTTTGCTGCATGCTGGTCCACCTTCCCTCCAACCTTGTTGAAATAATCATGAAATTGACTATGCACGTTTCACCATGCTCTCGCCATCTGAGCATCTATGGAGCTACGCACCTCAAAATCCTCCAAATCGATATCAACGATAACTACAATTCAAAATAACATCATATAATAAATTATGAATTAAACAAATGAACAAAGAAACAAATATTAAACATACCATCAAGTACTCACATAAGGTGCTTTAACTTCTTCCAGAGCTCTCGCTAACTCAGGGTAAGCAAAAGACCCATGCTCCCAAAGAATGTACATGCACTCGTTGTTATACCTCACACTGTTGGTCCCAACAATGTACATGCACTCCTTGTTGAACCTCACATTGTTGGTCCCAACAACTCTCCTAGACTTATGATCAAACTCCACCTTTAGCTTACCAGATGTCCTAACAGCATTGATCGTACCCTTCCTTCAAGTGATACCTCGCACTTTAGAGGATAGAGATGGACCTGATAAGAATAAAACAAACAATAAGATAACATTAGATATAACATAGTATTGTATAAGCATAAGTAAATATTTGTAATGGTTATCGTATTACCTGAGGATGACTTTAGTGTCGCCTCTAAAAGGTGTAGCAGAAGAAGGGGTCTGAGTAGGGGCTTGAGATGAAGCACCAATACTCTGAGTAGTGGACCGTGTAGAAATCCCTATCATAGGAACACAAGGAGGTACAGTAGCAGCCTGTACAATAGCCTGAATACTAGACCGAGTCGACACCCAGTCATAGGCACATGAGAAGCCTTAATAGTAGTAGATGTAGATGGGGTAGCAGTCCAAGCAGTGGACCGAGTCGATACCCCAACTGTAGGAACATGAGGTGGTATAATGGGAGCAAGTGTGGATTGGGTGGAAACCCTCAAACTACGAAGAAATGTTGATCCATGAGCACCCAAATGAGATCCAGCACGAGCTCCCCTCCCACAGATAGTAATAGGAGCCATAATATGATCACTACATTATTAAAATCCAGTACTATATATATATACACATTTATTATAATAATTTTATTTTACTAAGTTCAACAAAAAGAGTAACACATCTAAGGATGATCATCATCCCTGCCATCCAATTCATCTGAATCATTATCCTTCCCATCGTCCACTTCACCTGAATCATTATCCTCTACATCGTTCACTTCATCAGAATCTATATCATTATCATTAGAATCATCATTTTCAACTTATTCTTCATCTATTATTTGTTCCTCAACATGAATGATATTCGAGCCCCCAATATTCAAGTCAACAAATAATCAACTAGGAAAATATATTGGCATAACATTATTTCTGACCAAAGACTCAGGATCAATATTATCCTCAATAGGAATAAGTTGGGGCATACCCAAATTGTCATCATCGCCATCATCATCATGAATGTCATTTTCATCTTCCTCGTCTTCATTTTCAAGTATGTCAAACATGTTACGGCTATAAATTTTTTGCACAATTCTCCAATCAGAGCCTCGGTTTAGGTCAAGCAAATAGAAAACTTGCCAAGCTTGAGACGCTAAAATATAAGGCTCTTCTACATACCAATTTGGATTGTTGTTAACTGAGGTGAGATTATTATCCACTACCATTACGTTACCATTCGGATCTGAGTTAAACCACTTACAACGAAATATCAAAAGTTTACGATCAAATTTGTATCGTATTTCCATAACTTCAAGAAGGATTCCCTAAAAAAGAATATCTTCATCATTATGCGGACCCACAATTGAAATTCTACTACATTGTGTTCAGAATGTCTCTTTAGCATATTTCGAATGAAATCACATACCATTGACACTGTAATTACTCCGACTAATATATCTCTCATCAGGGCCTTGAGATAAGGACTATAAATCATCAAAGACATTTTGTAACCGTCCTAAGCATAGTGCAAATAGCTTATTAAAAATAGATAAGGATAAGGTTATTGAAGTTAAGTAGAGCTCGTAGTTCTACAAATACATGGAACAAATTTTACCTTGTTTTTGAACCATGACGGGAAAGTATCTTTTTGAAGAACTTCTACATATGTTCCCTCAATCACATTCTAATGTAGAACTTACTCATGTTCCCTATTTAGATCAAAAGAAATGTAAGCATCCTATTATTATAGATCATTATGCAATTGAAGATATAATAGGAAATACTCACGTTAGATACTCTTGAACATCATCATCGACACAATTGTTCAAAATGTACCAATACAGCATTTCTCTATGATCGTTGAGCATTTCAAGTTGTGAAGAACCAAACGATCAAGCTTTAAATTTAAATATGTGCATTTGATTGTCACCACCTGAAATGGATTAATCCCCATTACATTCCAAACGATCAAATTGTGTGTCCATCTCCTTGATGTACCTTGAGAAAAATGTAAGAGTTTCATCAACCACATAGGCTTCAACTATGGTACCATCGGGTTTAGATGTGTTTCTAACATACCCTTTGTAAGTTCCCATACATCTCTCTAGACCAAAGATCCACCTATTTGAAATTGGAACCCCTAAAAGTGCTTGTTCAAGTAAGTGCACACACAAATGGACCATAATTGTAAAAAAAAAATGACAGAGGGAAATTGTTTTCCAATTTACACAATATGATCACAATTCCTCTTCACATCTCTATTAACTACCCCACATCTAGTGTTTTTGCACATAATTTCTCAAAAAATTGGCTCAACTCAATCAATGTTCCAAGAACTTGAGGGGTCAATAAGGTCGAAATTCCAGCAGGTAAAAGCTTCTATAGCAAAACATGAGAGTCGTACGATTTCATTCCAGATAACTTATTATTGTATGTCACACATCATGCCATGTTGGAAGCATACCCATCTTGTAACTTAATTGCTCTAATCTAATCGTAGAACAATTTAGTCTCATCTTTCGTTAATATGTAACTAGAATGAGGCTTCAAAGTTCCTTTGTTAGGACCGGGCTTTAACCATAACTAACTTCTAATATTCATATCCTCCAAGTCTTCTCGAGCTTTATTAGTGTCCTTAGTCTTTTCCTCTATGTTTAAGAGAGTTCCCACAATGTTGTCGCAAACATTTTTCTCAATATGCATAACATCAAGATTGTGACGTAGTAAAAGTGTGGACCAATAAGGAAGTTTGAACAAGATAATCTTCTTACTCCAATTGAGCTCAACTGAAAGCCATTTGTGCTTCACTCCCCCTTCTATATTAGGGGCTTTCCCTGGAACATAATCAATAACAGCCTCAAATTGTGACAATATTTCTTTGATAGAAAAACTTTTTGGAGGCGCTCTCCTTTCTGGATGGCCGTCGTACTCCCTACTATTCCACTACAGATGATTCATTTCCAAAAAAAAAAATGATGCGCAATGTAACAATTTTTTCTTCGTATTGGCTTATAACATGTATCTTCTAAGCATATAGGATAAGCCAACTTTCCTCAAGTTAACCAACCAGATAAGTATGCATAAGCTAGAAAGTTACTTATTGTTTATGTAACAGTAGTTTATAGATTAAATGTTACATGTTCATACAAATGAAAACATTAAACACCCTCTCATAGTCCCTTTAGGTCATCAATTAATGGTCTCAAGAACACATCAAAATCTTTTCCAAGTGATTTCAGTCCAGGAATCAACAAGGACATTAGGGAGTTACTTATGTGCATTGTCATCCATGCAGTAAATTTTAGGGAATAAGTATCACCGGCCACATGCTGTAACTTGTTGGCATATTACTGAAAGGATTGAATCCATCTTAAGCTAACCCCATATGCACACTTCTTGGATCAACTGCAGGCTCAGGATGCAAAGAGTCAAAGTGCTTCCACACCTCCCCATTAGCTGGGTGTCGCAACTTCCCATCTTGTTCCAAACGTTGTTCTTTATACCATCGCATTGCCCATGCGATATGCTTGGAACTATACAGGTGCTTCAACCGAGGAATAATGGTAAAATATCGTAACCTTTTGTGAGGAACTCTTTTATGTACATATCAACTTGCTCCACAAATTGGACAAACCTTAGCATCCTTGTGCTCATCATAGAATTGTGCGCATTTGTGCTTACAAACATCAATCAGCTTGTATCCAAGACCAACACCGCAAAGCAAATTCCTCATCTCATAATAACTCTTCGGACATCGATTCCCCATTGGTAATGCTTCATGCAATAACTTAAGTAATGCTTCGAAGGACCAATCACTCCACATGTACATAACTTTAACATTCATTAGTTTAACGAACAAAGGTCAATGCAGAAAAAGTCTAACAATTGTCATAAAAGGGGTTGTTCACCTTGTCCAACAAGTTATCGTACTGTGCCTGCTCAATGGGCAGACACATATCGGAAAGAATATCAACTGACGTCCCTATGTCGTATGCATGTCTGATTGCATCCCTCAACACTTATGCCATCTCCGCATCTTTGTTCATTCATAGATGGAGGTTGGTTTTGTACAGGTGAGTGTAATGGTTCTTCTGGAATTGATTGTTCACTATAAACATTCCAATGAATGTAATCACTTAAGAAACCGTACATCAAAAACATATATAAACAAAGTAATAAATATATATATACTACTAACTTTTATAACTAGTATAAGTAATATATTAATAATGAATTTTATATTAATATATATAATTTAAGCTATGAATATAGTTATATATATATATATATTATAAATTGTTTGGGCCAAATTTCGTATTTCCTACTTTGCCCTTCTAACGGGGCAGCTGGCATCAAGCCACGTCATTTTTCGACCAGGGTTCACCGTCACGGCCTACCACGTAGGTTCGACGTGCCAACCCATTCCTATGACCTCACTCAGGTCCAACGTTCCAAGCCCAGGCGGCTTAGACCCAGTGTCGTCCATGGCCCATCCAATGGAAGGCCCAACCGTTAGGATGGACCACTTGGGAGTTACTTACACTGCGAGTCAGCCCAGCCTGCGGATCAGCCCACTCTACGGTACACTCAGCCCCATGGGCCCAAGTCATCCTATGAGTCGGGTCACACCCTACGGCACGGGTCGCACTTTACGTGGTGAGTCTACTCATGAGTTGGGGCATCCAACCGAGTGGGTCGCTCCACGGGTACGGCCAGTTCCCACTGAGCCTCTTGGCTCTCCCACTTC
>WUAT03072847.1:0-13288 GCA_010015005.3 Ulmus americana | reverse complement strand
CCATGATAAGCCCCTAATGAAAAAGACCCCATTAAGAAAGTTATTCATTTCCTGGGTCTGAATTCTCAGATTCTTGGATCCTTGAATAGAAGGTTTCGGATTCTCGAATCTCGAATCCAAATAAAAGGTCTAGATTCTTGAATCTTGAATCCAAATAAAGGGTCCAAATTCCTGGATCCCCAGATATAAGGATCTGGATTCCTGAATCTCGAATCCGGATAAAAGGGTTTGAATTCCCAAAAAAAGGGGTCCAGATTTTCAAATCCCGAATATGAGGATACGGATTTCTGGATCCCGAATATAGGGATCCAAAATCCTAGACATGATAGTTTTCCCAAACAGACAGATCACCTGATAAGATTTTCATAGACCATGTGCGAGATCTTCCTTGAGCGCAGTGAAGATATGAAAAGATATCTTAGATATTTGGTGTATTTAAATAACATTATATTCTTACCCCAATTCCTTATAAATAGGAGTGAACATCCAATATAAAAGGGCCCCCATCCCATATTGGGGAAGGAGACTCTCTTTCTCTAAAAAGAGTTCTACATTCTCCCTAGAAATATCTTTTTATTTGTTCTTGGTATCAATAAAATTGCTTAAGTGGATATAAGCAAATTATTGAACCACTATAAATTTTGTGTTTTTATCTTTATTTTCCATCAGACTTTATATTTTGATCCAAAAATTCATTATTTATGAGATTCTGTATTGTTATTTGAATTTTACCAAATTCAGTCATAACAAGAAGATAATACGTGTGGTGCAATTAGCTTTCGTAAAAGAATAAACACAAACTAGTAAAGAAAACAATTGAAAAAGAAAATGTAAAATATCAAGATTAATTAATCAAACTCTCAACAAAAGAAGCTAAAACATTTGCAGCGCAATTAATTTTTTTAAAATAATGAACACAAACTAGTAAAGGAAACAATTCAAAGAAATCTAAAATACCAAAAATTAATGTCCCTCAATAAATAAATAAAAACAAAAAAAGGTAAAACACATGCGACACAATTAGTTTTCTTAAAACCATAAACATAAACTAGTAAGAGAAATAATTAAAAGAAATCTAAAGTACCTAAAATTATCGACACAAACCGCGCAAAAAAACCTCTTGTGAGAAATTTATTCATCTAATTTACAATAAATATTTCCAATTTCATTTAATTGTTTCATAAAATATATACTATTATTGTATTAAAATTGTAAACATATAACATTATATATTTTTTTCCCTATAATATTAGAAATAGCAAACTCAATCCTTGTTTATCAAAAAAAAAAAAAAACATTTATCAAACTCAAATCATAATTAAAAGTTAGCAAAAATAATTAAATTACGCTATTCGCAGAAATAAAAATGTATCTCGTCATTAAAAAAAGTTTTATTTTTTATTTGGCGCTAGGCAATATAATAATATTAATTGTCCATTACGGTACAATAAATTTCCAAACAAACCAATATTATATATTCTACAATAAAGCAGAATTAGAAATCATGACAGTTGACAGGTCCAGTAAAAATAAATAAAAAAATCATGACAGTTAAAATGTTTAAATCGAATCAAAGAGCAGTAACGCCGTGGCTGCTGACAGGTGAAGAGATCGCCGTCGCCGCCGGGAATATAGGATTTCCGGCAGAGAATAATCCGGCGAAGGTGGGGAACTGAAATGTCATAGTGGGTCCCCCTCCTCGGAAAGCGAGACACTTAGAAAAAGCCTACGTTTTAGTAGGGGAAGAGAGGGTTTGGTGGTCCCATAATGGGTGTGGGTCCTACAGCGAGGTATGTAGGGAAAATTTTCTGGTTCCCTTTCCTGCCAATGCCTCCCCTCGTTTCTGGCAAAGCCAAGCATGAAATTAATTTGGATTTTATTATTTATTAACTGAAGCCAACAAAATTAATTAGTTAATTAATGTAGGTTATTGAACATCTACGGATGGCATAAAATCATGACCGGTTTTGTGGTCCATCATGTTAGATATCAGAATTTAAAAAAGAATTGTGTGGGCCACACTTTGTGGGACCAGATTTGGAGATAGTCTGATCACTGATCTCACTGGTGACGAGAGCTGAAAATGATAATCATTTTATTTAAATTATTTTTCAAAAAAAATAAAAAGGACTACTTGCAAGTTGGAACTAGCTTGTCGTACACTAGCTCTGCTTTTGCATACGAATTTGTTCGATCAGAAAATATAACTTCAATGCAATCTTTTTACCAAAAAAAAAAAAAAACTTCAATGCAATCTAGGGTTTGCGTTCACAGCGGTTTGATCTTATGAGCATGTTGATACGTTTTTATAAAGGAAAAATTATTTTAGCGTTAACCATACTTATGTTTTCTTACTAATTTAGTTTGAAAATTTCTTATTTTGGTTAAAATAATTTCAAATGATAATTCACATTATCAAATTAATTATTTTGTCTAATTTAAAACGTGTAATGCAGTATCGGTAATTGGTATCACATTTAACGTCTTAAATTAGACGGAATGTAATAAAAGAACTGATTTGATAACGTAAGTTGTCATTTAGAATTATTTTGAGTAAAATAAAAAATTATGAGACATAAAGTGACAAAAATTATGGTCCTACTAAAGTAATTGTTCATTTACACATACTATTATTATTATTATTATTATTTTATTTATGATTTTTTAGTATACTATTCTCCATAAACAATTTTATAGTAAATAAAATTAGGATTTTCTTGTTTAAAAGGTATAATATATTTATTATTGGCTGTAATATATATATATATATATTGAAAAGGACTATAATATAATTTTTACTAAACTTAGAATTAGAAAATAAATTATTGTATTTTTTTAAATGAAAACTTCATATTACAAAATCAGCTATATAGTGAATTGAAATTCCTATATCTATATTTACGTGAAGCATGCCTTGCATGTCTTTATAATGTGCAGAACTGCAGATTGATAGATATATATGAGCTTGTTTTAATATCAGTAGGGTTCAGTTTTATACGAGCTAGATATAGGTGATAAATGTACACAACCAATGCAATATTAATATGAGATATAGTTGTAGGGTATCCAAAGGGAGAGGTGAGAAACCCTAAAAGCATTTGGAGACACTCATTATTCTTCATAATAGAAATGCAAGGAATGTTGGTGCACCACTGCATGAGATAATATACATGATGGGGTCCCCATATTATATTATTGTCACCCCCAATATCTTGATATATCCCTACTTCTAGTCTGAGAATCTTGACCCTCTTAGTGCCACTTACCCCAATACCATTAAATCCCATCTTCCTAATTCCCTTTTTTCTGGATTTTCTCTTGTTTTCCTCCAAACCAATCACTAACCTCCATCTAGCCCCCAATTAAATCACTAAAATGACATAACAAGGACCACCACAAAAAATAATCTTTCTTTTTTAAAAAAATAATTTTCTCAAAGTGATTTTTAACTTCATAATTAAACTTATAGCTAGGCAGGGGAAAATTAAGTTCAGTATCAAGTTTTTACTGCTCATTTTAATTAATCTCCAACGGTTCATTTTTTAAAGATTTATATTTAGTTTTTTTAT
Organism: Ulmus americana; assembly: GCA_010015005.3. Lineage (NCBI taxonomy): Eukaryota > Viridiplantae > Streptophyta > Magnoliopsida > Rosales > Ulmaceae > Ulmus > Ulmus americana. The sequence goes on along the minus strand of WUAT03072847.1, from coordinate 9,719 downwards.
GTACAAATATATTTTTATCCCTTACTCCTTTTTCTCTTCTTCTTCTTTCTCAATCAACCACATAGCATTTTAATCATACAATTGATATTTTTTAATTTTTATTTTATTTTTCTTGACATTTATTTAATAGTGTAAATATTATAAAACTCACATTCATGAAATTGTCTCAGAGAGTTCAGGAATTGAGTATATATATGAGATCCCTCTTTCTTTCTTTATCTCGTCTTTAACTAGTTAATTAGGCTAATTAACACCAGATGTCAGCTTTAATAAGATTTTAAAACCGACACTAAACAATTATCTTTTTGTTTCTCTTTTGTTAGGTAAGCAAAAAAGCAAAGCTATTTCAAATAGGCCCTAAGCCATTTTACATGATTTTTGAGCTAAATTTCATAAACATAGTCATTTCATTGTTCATTTGGTAGTCAACATGGTTAATAATAAGGTCTCAAGATTTAAACTATCCTTATCAGCAGCTCGCTATAAAGGTTATCGTGGGTGGATTTGTCAGAGGAAGAGGGAGAGGGATAGACCCACAAGTGATTGCAAAGACGCAAAGCTATTTTTAGCTCCATTTTCCCTTAGCTCTTCTCCATCTTTACTTAGCAAAAGGGCTATAATTTTGTCTCCTTGAGACATCACACGCTTAATCATAGCCGTTGAGAAAATTAAGTCAACGGCATCAAAAAGTTCTACTTGCTTATATTTTCCTTCACAAAGTGGGAAATTAAATCCAACACTAAGATTTAGCTTGCTCATTGCCCTTTTTTGTATGCTTTTTATCTTTTTAACTTTTTTTTTGGTTTTTATATAATAATGTATGCTTAATTAAGCATCTACTGTTGAATTGGATGGCAATTTAAAATTGAAAGGGGTCCTACTTATGATGATTGAATGACCAATTGAAATCTTAGTAAGAAATGTTTAATTATTGTGTCATGCATAAATTTGAATTTTTTTAATATGAATGAAGCCTTTATTTCTTTTGGCAAAACATGCTTAATTTGCCCTAAAAAAACAAGGGCAAGGGGGCCAATTTAAGGGATAGAAGACAAAATTTCATCGATAGTTGTCATTTTATGTTTTCTCTTTTTCAACTAACAATAGCACATGCATGTTTTTTTCCTTCTTAGCTAGCTAATCACTTCTATATGTTTAAAGTATAAATAGAAGAAAATTAAAGAGAAAGATAAATAAGTGTGGTGAATAAATTTTTACTTTAACTTTTTTAATGAAAATATATTTTTGGAATTTTTTTTAAAAATATTTTGTTTTCTGATAAGTTATGAATATATTATATATATCTTCTCAACTAAAACTCATATAATAAAACCACTAATTCTTAATAAATCAGAAAAATATTTAATAATTAGTAATTTTTTTAGAAAAAAATCTTAACTAGCACCTATCAAAAATTATATTGGTTTTTTCCTTTTAAAAAAAAAATTATATGTATTAATTAATTTTTGGAAAAAAATATTTAAAGAATTTTATGCATTAATTAATCTTTGGAACTTTCACTTGAATGGTCATAACTTTTCTTTTCTTTTTCCTAAGTGGCCGCTAGCTATTTAAAGTTCTTACAGCCTATGGGGTGGGAAAGTGATGAACCCTCTTGCAACAACTGTAAACTACCAAAATGTAACTTTTTAATGCAGATATTAAAGTACTATAATTTGAATTAAAAGTTTGACCATTAAATTTAAAAAGTAACACTTACGTAGTGAAAGAAAATGTTTAAAATATAGAAAGCTTATCATGCGAGACTAATATGATTTAGTCATGCCAGATTCGCTACTGCCAAAATATTTTGACCTTTTTAGGATTTAATGAGATTCTCTCGAGGAAATCCATCATTAGAAATAAATTTTCAGCTTATTTATTCTGCAAATATTAATTGCCTGCAATTTGAATTCAAGAAAATAAATCGTTATAGTACTCGTTTCAGTCCAAATTGAAAACAAAAGGTATTAATTTTTAATTATGAATGGGTAAAAATAAATTTGTCTACGTGAGATTGGAGAGTTACAGGTCACAATCAACAAAGAAGCTGAAAGGCAATATGTGAATTGAACAAGAGAAGCAGAGTTGCGAGAGATAATTCTGAAGGAAAGGTTATCAAGGGACTTTCAGAAGGAATGATGCGTTAAGAGATTACTTTGGATGATAATAACTTGTCAAAAGATTCGTCTAGAGGATTTTCATTCGATTGTGATGAAGGATCTAAAGCGGTAAATTTAGAGAGAAAACATATTGAGAATTGACTATAAATAACTAAAAAGACTTACCAAAATTCATACTCTAGAGAATTAATGAACTATCTCTCTACTTAATTTGTAATTTTCGTCGGTTATTCTTTAAGAGTTTAGGAATATTTTCAAATTCATAGAAACTAAGTGTGAATTTAAGAGAAAGATTGTAACTTAATTGAAGAGAATTATCAATTAACTTTCCCTTTTGTTTGTTCAGGATTTTTTCTCAATCACATTAATAAGTAATAGCAAAGTTAAAGTGATATATATATTGTGAAGCTGTTGAATTGTGGAGTTATTGTAGTTGTTCATGTAAATAAGGTTGGAGTATCGTGAAATTAGATAAAATTCGTATTATGCACACCATGAGATTATAAGTTCATGATTGGAGTATCGTGAAACCAACCGAGATTCAAACTTCGTTGTTTGTTCTTCTTATATAATTTCCAACACAAGTTTGTTTATAAATTTCCATCAAAAACAAAACCATAACAAATAATGGATCGTATCTAGGTAGAATCAAAATCCAAATCATTTGTGTTTTGTCGTTCTTCAAAGCTTGCTTCCCCAACCTAAATAACCAAAAAAGAAAAAGGACAAAGGTGAAAAAGAAAAGAAACCCACTGTCGTTCTTCAACCTCATTTTCTGAAGCAAGAAACGAGTTTGGTCCAAAGGAAAAGGAAATAAGTTTTGTCCTAGTTGAATTTGTGTCTTTTCGGATGTCTCACTTAGAATTAAAAAAAATTAAAAATTGAAAAAATAAAAAGAAAAGCTTAAAAAAGGAATCTCATCACTCCTTTTATTGGTAAGGAAAGCTGACAAGAGTAATTTAGATGGCACAAGAGCTTTATCGTGTCCAATAAAAGCGAAGCATGAATGTTAAATGGTAAGGGCCTCTCTTACCACGTCACCATCAAAATGGAATACAAAAGCGTATAAAGCCAGAAAGAGAACTGTGCCCTAGCTATTCTCTATTCTATGAACAAAGTTACAAAAGCTGGACTTGTTATTAATTTTGGAAAGGTTAAATGTTATCTTTTGCACGCTAATGTTTTTGGATTGCTTGTTTCATGATACTTAAATTTTCATAAATGAAATACCAAATAGCAAAATGGAAAGAAAATGCAAGTGTTAATTGACATGAATCTCGTGTTTGGTCTGTCCAATTTAGGTGTATATTCTACAAAACTAACAATAGAATTACCATCAACCGGCTAGGTTAGAACCACGGACCGAGCCAAAAAACTAGAACTTAGGGGTGCAAAGGAAAAAAAAAATTATACAAATTGAAGAAAAAAATTGAAATTTCAAGGGGCATACATGTAAAAAAAATTATTTTAAGGGGTTGAACTGAAAATTTTAATAAAATTTATATGTAAAATTTTGTTTACTTTAAAATTGAGGTGGGCATAGGTGGGGCATATATGCCCACCATGGGAATAACGTGACTCCGACCCTAATTACAATAGAGGACCAAAAGTCTTGTGCATATGTTTGTTTTAATAACTTGAATTTTAAAAATTTGATGTTTGAATCATTCATTGATTTAAATCAGTGTTTTTTTAGATAATGAATTAAATTTTAAGTTATAAAATTTTAGTTATTAGATGAATCAAATTCATTGAATTAGAGTTTTGATTTTATAAGAATTCTAATTCTAATTTAACTCAAACGGTGAAAAAACTTACATTTTAATTTACATTCGTATTTCTTTTATAACTCAATTCAACCTAATTTATCCAAACACAAATTCAAGTTTTTTAAAATTCGGATTCTAATTTCAAAAACATTTCCAAATACAAATTCAAGTTTTATAACTCAAATCACATAACTCAAATTTCATGATTTAAATCACACAACTCAAATAACTCAAATCTTTAGAATTTGAATCGCTGAACCAAACGGCCCCAATATAACTTAAATTGAAGACACGATACTTATTCACAAGCCATGTATGAATTTAGTTGTTTAGCAGATAAAATCTTCCTTTTTTCGTATTATTATTATTATTGTTCATGGCTGCTGATTTCTACATATTGTGTCACTAATTGTCATTTTTTGCAAACAGTGGTAACAAATGATCATATTTGACCGTTCTATAGTTGTCGAATTTTGTCACATGATATTTTTCACAAAGCTAAAAAAACGTATTTTTCATAGCTACCAAAATCAACTAAAATAAATACTTGTAATAGCCACAAACATCATTGGAAGTTGTATTTGCGTTATTTTTATCGTCAAACTTAAAACGTCTACTCGCAACAAACCAGAATTTCGATTGAGGTGAAACTTGTTTCATTAACTTTGTATTGATTAGGTTAACAAATCGAACCTTTATTTGTTATGAAAAAAAAATTAACAAAATTATATTTTTGACTATATTTTATACACATTGGTCATTAGTGACACAAAAATCACAAGTTAGTGACATCCGATATAATTTTCTCTTATTATGATCCTATTACCTTCTAGGTGTTACTTTTACATCCATAGAAACCAAAGATAGTACTGAGACAAACGTACAAATTTAATTAGATTGAAACATGAAATATGATAATTTTTTGTGGTAGGAAATGTGCATTATCATTGCTACGTTCTGCCAATGTAACGTGTTCACATAACTGCCAACCAACGACCACACAACATTCATTTTGGGCAATCAAAACTTGAGCAAATTAATGGAATACACTGTGATGTCCATTGACTTGAGTCGTTGAGTGTGGCCAGCTAGCTCTATCTAATTAGCTACAACTTCCCACTACAACAAGGAGCCACTTTTAGCATAAAAGCCTATTACATTTCTAAAGTTGTGTTCATATTTCGTGCCCTTATATAACTAGCATAACCATTAAGGGGGCCGGGAGACAACCTTTGTGTTAATTAAGGTGGAGAATATCTAGGTTAACGCTTTCTCTACATCTTTTTAACAAACTAACGTTTATATTTTCACTAAATGAGAGAAATTTGTAGTTCTAGTATTCAATGTCGTATATTGATTTAGTGAAAAATCAATAAAAAATATATATATTGGTTATGTCTATGTAATCTCGATCTAAATACTATTACTATTTGTACATACGATTTTTTTTTGTGGTTAGTACATAATCATGTTACTAATTACTCTTAGAAATTTAGTATTTCCATCTCACTTCTCTCTCACCAACTTAACTCTTTTTATTATCAATATAGATAATTGGAGTGCGATTTTCCTCTAAACAAATGACTGTTTTGTCTAACTAAAGAGTATGCACCGTAACTCATAGTAAATAATTTTAATATATACCTATATATATATATATATATTATGGGCAATGATATGGTTGATAAAGAAATGAAAAATGTAGACTTTTTTGTCATCTTGTGCAAAACAGAATCATGATAAGAGAAAAAGAAAAGATGAAAAAAAAAGGCAGAGCAAGTGTACAGTATAGACAGAACTGTAGAGAAGTAAAACCCAAGAGAAATACAGAAGAAAGAAGAGGAACAATACATTTCTTTAGGAGAAGGAAGAGAGTTTAAACAAAAACAACCAATCAAGCACTAATCATACAATCATGAAAATTTGTTACAATCAAGAAGGTGGTCTGCTCTTCCTCTAGGCAGGCCCAGGCCCACTTTATAGGGTCCCAAATGTGGACCCCACATTTTCCTTGGAAACAAACAAAACCCCTCCTTTTTTAATTTTTTTTCCTGATAAACTCTAGTCCTTCCCAAAACACAAAGTCTCCGACAATCATTGTCTACCTCACTCTGCCTAATGTTCTATGCTCTCACCAGAGAATGTCTCTCCCTCTCATTTTCCTCCCACAAAAACTAACTTTATTATTATTTTTTTAAAACTTTGCACAACTTCCTAATTGTACTTTCTTAAAGAACAAGCACGACCAAAAAAAAAAGTGATATGAAGTGAAAGTTTCAATATGTACATTTTGAGTAAATATATATTTTAGAGAAAATATTAGTTCATGTATAATTTTCCCTGTGCAAAATATATTTATTATTTTAATGCATGTTATGAGCAAAATGACAATTATGTGATGTCTATTGGTATTAGTTTTGAATATATTTTTAAAGATAAATTCGAACTCTTACGAGTTGTATACCCAAAGTCATAACTTATAAGAAGAAAAAAAAGTTAGGTCATGAGATTTTCATCCAATACGAGATTATTTTCTCAACATTTTTTCTAACGTGCAAGTGAGACCATATCTTATAGGAATTGTATACCCAAAGTCATAACTTATAGGAATTATTTCTTGCGCGGTGGCACTTTTCCAAACCCAAACTCAAACTCAAATTCTAGTTATCAGCTTATTTCTAAGTTATTCACTGCCACTAGGAATGCCTTAAAGCTCAACTCTCTTCCCCTTTCTCATACCTGGTGTCTCCCCCTCTTGAAGGTTGGACTAAATTAAATTTTGATGCAGCTTATTGCTCTTCTTTCTCTGTTGCTGTTGGTGTTGTTCGTGATTGGCGAGAAATGGTTATCAAGTGGTAAGTTCGTGAGTTCATAATTTCAGATCCTTTGGAAGCTAAGACCCCTGCTCTTGAATTAGCAATCTCGTTGGCTATCCAAGAGAGTTTGATCAATGTTGTGTTTGAAGGAGATTCCAAACTTGTAATTGATAATCTTCTGGACACTTCTTCAGCTGATTTGTGGCAAATTTCTATTTGTTTGGATAATTGTAGATTTAAATTACTTAGTATTCCTTGTTGGAATGCTGTTTTTGTTCTCAGGAGCTGCAATTTTTGTGCCCATAACCTTGCAAGGTGGGGCTTAGGGAGAATATGTAATAGTTTGGATTTAAACTCTGTTCCTCCTGCCTCTATTTTTTTTTTTTTTTTGATTATGAGGCTTCTGGAGGGTAGCTCCTTTCTGTTGTTTTCCTCTTTGGTTTTTATGAAATTGATCGTTCTATCAAAAAAAAAAATTTATTTTACCGAAACATAGGTTGTAAATGTTTTTTCCCTATTAAAAGAGAATGGACAAAATGATTAAAAGGACCAACTTCCAAAAATGAATTTTTTTTTTATTTATTTAGTAAGCCCACCCAATTAAGGGGAAATTAGGCAAAATTAAGGTGAATAAAAGTCTTTTGAAATTCAAAAGACAACCCCAAAACTCATCTTCTTCACTCTCTCACTTTCGCTCTCTGAAACCAAGGGCACCACCTTCTTCTTCGACCACCAGAATGACTGGTCAGCATAAAAAATCTACCCAAAGAATCCTAAGCCACCTTTTTCCATTCCCGAAGCCTAGGAAGAGGAACATGAAAGAAACAAACCACAAGAATAGGAACATGAAAAGAACAAAGAAAAGAAGCGAGGCCGGCAACGACGAAAAATAAGTAGTGGCCGTCAACAATGAGGGAATGCAACTACTTTTGATCGAGGCTACAAATAAGGACGATGCATCTTTAGACGAGGTAAGTTCAAACCCAAAAATAAAAAAAATAAAAAAAAAATTCACTAAATGTAAGGGTTTATTGAATTGGAGTGTACAGTGTTAAGTTTTTTGGGTCTAAAGTGGAATGTTTTGGCTTGCAAGTATTGTAAATTCCGATCAATTTATAGGTTTTTTTACTAGTTTTTGTACAGAGGGGCTCAGATCGATGAGAGGATGCTTTTATTAGGTTGAGCATATCTTTATCATGCTTTAAATTAGTACTTGTGCAAAATGTTAGGGTTTAAGTTGGGGACGTGATATATATTGTGAAGCACGATTTTTATTTCATTGCGTTATCGTGCTCTGCTTAGTTGTCTCTCGTGCCATCGGGTTAAAGTTTGACTATGCGATGTACATTGTGAAGCATGAGTACATGGTTATTGCGTTTTTTCTTGTGAATCTCACAGTTAGATAGATGTGTGATGGCACAAGAGAACAAAAAACAGAGCGCTAGATCTGCTCAATTTTCTTTATTGCACACAGATTTTTGATAACTTTTTTTAGGTTTTTTTATGGCTTTAAAATTTGTCATTTAACCTTTTTTTTATTTATAAATATATTGTAGGATCTTAGAGGAAGAGTATACATGGTAATGTTTTAAGCAGCTAAAGAATGTATTATCCCCGAAGGAGTGGTTCCCAGCCCAAATAACAATGAAATCCACATTTCGTACTATAAAACAAATTTGGAATGTTGTGCCAAAGCCTCAGTTGTTAGAGTTTAAGAGGTCTTTCTTCGAGAATTTTGTTGACCTAGATGATCAGTGGATGGTAGACCCTTAAAAGAAATCTAGATTTTTCGATCAATTCATCTACTACGTGATGATGAAAAAAGCGGCCTGCAATAAGAGTAAAAGATGTGGTTCAATGTCGATACCAGCTAAGTTTTCCATCAATGAGTTTGCTTTGTGACAGTCGTTTGTAGAAAACTACACTCGTCATAAGAAAAGAGGCCACGAAAACCCGTATTCAGGACACTTATTGAAAGACTAATCAGATTATACTAAAAGACTTGCTTAAGCTCTTACAAAAGTGGCCAAAAAAAAAAAGAGAAGAAAAAAAGATTGCTTTGCTTTATTTATTGGAGGCAACAATATTATGCTCGAACCCCAAAAAGATTATGAGCCAATAGTATATGTTTATAGTAGACGATTTGGATACTTTCAATGTGTACCCTTGGGGGATAGTCACGTATTCATCAATGATCAAGCAGCTCCAAAACAAAGATTTGAAGGCCAACTTTAATCATTATAAACATCATCTTGAGGGTGCAGGTGATAAGTCGATTTAACACGGCTTATTATATATGTTTTAACTTGATATTTTATTATTTTATGAGTAATTAAATTCTAATAATTATTCTTTTTATTATTTTAGGTCTTAAATAGTCAAAAGAACAAAATGAGATGTTTTGAGAGAAAATAGAGTAATTGAAGTGAAAGACAAAGATAAGTAACTCAAATCAGAAAACTCAAGTCAAAATTTACTTAAATATAATATTTGAAGGAAGAATAATATTCTTGAGGAAATTCTTGCCGTATGGGTTCAAACGGTTAGAAAATCGAAGTTGAAACGAAGAAGTTATGCTATTTTTATTATTGTGATAGATTCGCACAAGATGGATTCTGAGCACCTATTAGTATTTTGGCCATAACTTTTTCATCCAAACTCCAAATTCAAATTTCTTTATATTCCTAGAAAGCTAAGAGATAGTGCTACAATTTATATGAAGACACCTAAGGCTAATTCTTGCTCAAATATCTCCAATGAGAGAAATAAGATTGACGAGATGAGAATCACGATTTCAGATGCAAAAATTGTTATTATTTATCCGTTTTTCACAATCTCTTCTATCTAAAACTCATGTTTTATCCCCAAAACACTCCTGGAAGTTTTAGAACTATAAATAGATCATTATAAGACTTTAGATGATGATTTAACTAAGATAACTTATTTTATCTTATCTAATTCAAATCCAAATTTGATTAGATCTAGGAGTTCTAGTCCTTATTGGTTTCTAA
>WUAT03072737.1:0-13288 GCA_010015005.3 Ulmus americana | reverse complement strand
ACAAAACTAGAAAAATGAAGATTACACCTAGGATCCACTCTAGCTTTGCTAGAGGTTCTAGCCAAAAAAACATCTTGATTAATCTTCTAAATTGCAAAGCTAGAGATCATAAAGAATGTATTCTAATGGCCTATTTATAATACAAGAGGTCTAAGGTGATTAGAAATATAGATCTACTAAGAGAACCCTAAAAGATAGAGATAAGACAAGTTTAAAATCTCAAAAATTACGTTCCGTACATACATTACACGCTACGTGCTGTGGCATGGATAAGTTGTGCCCAGGCACAAGTACTGTTCAAGGGAAGTCAAAATCTCGGCCAGCCGCGGTGCAGGTATTTGCTCACTGTGGCGCAGAAAATCTTGACCTAATTAGCTATGATGTCTTCACAAAAGTTGTAGCCCTTTCTCTTAGCTTTCCATGGCCATGAAGATCGCCTCATTTGGACTTCGGATAAAGAAGTTATGGCCAAAATACCAAAGTATGTGTAGAGTCAAACTTGCCCAAATTTCAGCACTTCTATTGAACTTCTATGCTTCGAAATGTGCTCTTCAACTACGGATTGGCTCGACTATGTCTTGCCATTATCGATCTTCATTTATCTCAATCTTTTAAGCTCATAAGACCTAAAAATTCATAAAAACAACAAATGAAACCGAACATAACATCTACGAACAATCAAAGCATTAAAACAACTACTAAAGCCCTAATTAATCCTAAATGCTAACAAATATATAGTAATAATCATACATTTCTGGCTCCAATCACTCACATCTCTTCCATGTTGATCAAGAAGGCCACGCCCGACCCCTATCACGCTAAGTCCCAGACTTAGTCTCTCAGGAGGAAAATCCAGACTTAGAAATTATACTTAAACTCAGTCACTACTGAAATAAATTGAATCACAAAGTATCGAGGTGAGACTCGACACTCCTTGTTCTGGAGATTCTTCACAACACTTAGTCAAATTAAATTGATATCTTTTGACTAAGTTGTGATCAAAGTCAGTATTTCCTTATCGATTGAGATAAGACTTGATCCATTTGAAATTACAAGAGCCCTAAGTAATTCATTATTACAAGACTTCTTGTCATAAGGGATCAATCATCAACATTCAGACAAAGCTTGTCTCGTTATGACAAATTCAAATCCGTTAGGATAAGTCTATCCTTTGATGGTTGATTCACCTTCCCGTAAGTATAGTACGAGTTGGTTTGATTCTCATACTCAAACCTCCCCTATAAATATCCCTCGTTTTTCACTTCATTAAGTACGCACTCTCAAACCTAAGCTGTTATCTCAACCAGATTACCTGCTTCTCAATCTGACTTAAGTATCAGAGGCTATTCTGGAGAACAACTCCCCTGACCTCTGGCTGCCTTTCTGTTTTGTAAATTAGACTCTCTCACTTCCAAACTAGCACATACATCATCTCACTCTAGTTTTCCTGGACTGCACTCACTCTAGCACTGACATCAGCCTAGTGTTGCCTTCCTAGATTGCGTTCAAACCAAGTCATCCATCCTAACATGGACTTCTGCTCATTCTACTATTAGTTTAGCATCAACATCAATCTTGCCTAGCTGGACAGCCTTCACTCTAGATCATTCTTCAGATAGTTCCACACGCTAACATCAGGTCACCTTGCTGACTCGGAGAGAATAGCCCACGTGGCACACTTTGACCGTTGACCAAATTTTTGTGTTAACATATTTATTGTTTGTAAATTAGAAATGAACTTGATATACATCTTCAATAAAAAATTAAATTCAAGGATGATACATTGTATCTCCAATTAAAAATTAAATGCAAAGAATATAGAGCAATTTGATGGAAAATACCCTTAAAACATGTGAAATTGAAGGATATACCCCTCACTTTTTGAAAATGAAATATAATTATTTTATGTCCTTTTTACCCTTTTCATTAATTAACTTTGTGAGCTCATTAAGCTTAATCAAGCTCGACAAAAAAAATCAACAAACCCATCGTTTTCCCCCAAAACTCACCCCCCATCCCCCACACAAAATATCCCGCTTTCTCTGCTATTTCCCGCTCACGAACCCATCATCTCAGAACCACCGCAAGCAGCACCACGACCAACGTGACCACCGCAACCAACATGATGACCCACGAAGTCAACCACCGCAGGCAACTTGCCAGACCGAAAGTCACTACAAAGAAGCCTTCTGCAATGGAATAAGCAGGTTATTTTGTTTTAAGAATAAATCTTTGATTTTTGGAATATTATGTACCTTTAATTTCATCACATTTTTGTTAATAGAAGAAACCCTAAATGTAAGAGTTTATCTAGATATTGATGTGTTTTATAGATTGCAGGTTGTATAGCACAATGCCTCCAAAAACTAGGGGAGGGAAGAAAAATGAGGAAAATAATTTGTTGATTGAAAGAGAGGAAGAGAAGAAGGTAAAAAAGAGAGAAAGGGAAAATTTAGAAGAAGAGAAGGTATTACATTTTTTATCTTTCATTATTAAAAATCTTACATTTCGTTTTATTTCAAATTTATAAGTTGGAAGATTAAGTCAAGTTTCATGTGTGGGTTGAAATTATGAGCTTTTTATTTATTTCAAAGACTTGTGCAAGTTGAAGGTGTTGGTACCAAATCTGAGAATGAGCGTAAGGAGGAGCCTAGAAAGAAGCAAAAGAAACATAGCACAGTTGTGAACTAATAAGGCAGGTTATTGCTTCGTATGATCTCAAAAAAAGTAAAGATTCGGAGTAACATGCATTGTATGATATGCATGAGTATACTTCATATTGTTTATACAATTCATATTTTTAATGGGTAGGTGTTTTTTTGCCATGATTTTGATTCATGAATCATGTGCAGGTTAGATATGTTCGCAATTCCAACTGTAAGAAGGTACATAAAAAGAAAAAGAAGAAAATTATTGTTGTTGAGGAATCAAAACAAGAAGCTGTCGCTCTTGGTGCGCATAAAGAGGATATACGGTTAGAGCATAAGGTAGTGTATGAAGTGTGTTAGCATACTTCACATTGTATATAGGGTTTCATATTGGTTCATTTTGATTTTCCAATTTGCTCAGGCCAATGAAATTCCCACTTTAGAAACGATGAAGAAAAAGATATCAAAGAGGCTAGCAAAGAGGAATGAAGCTCAACTAAAGGAACATATAATATATTCACTACACGCAAAATATGTGTTCGATTTTTCAATTTTTCAATGTAATTTCATTTTTTTAGGGCTGTAATTAATGTTGCACATCTATGTGAAGTGTATGAAATGTCCTCATACATTGTATGTTTTAGACAGTATTGAAATAACAATTACTGTCAATTGTGTTTACATTTTCAGGTTGTGGTGGAAGATGTAGCAGATGTTAACAAAGAGGTAGAGTTCGAGTAAGAGGGTGAGGAAGTGTTGGATGATAACAAAGAGTTGGGGGCATAGAAAGAGGTATTACCTTACCTTCATTCACTTTAATATTGCAGGGTTTAATGAGATTTAGTCTTAATCTCCATAATATTTTCATGTTAAAGATAATGATGTAGCAGAAGTTGGGAGAGAATTAGCTACCACTTCCAAGGATGAGGAAGTGGTAGACAATCAGATAGAGGAAGTTGAGAAAGAGGACGAGATGGAGGCGGAAGAAGAGCAAAAAGAGGTATGAATGCTTTAATGTAGGTTGAACAGCTTCTTGAAGTATGTGGGGCATCTTCATACAATTAATTTATTTTTTATTTTTTTTATTTTGGATGTTGCATTGACATTTGTCTTGACATTTACTCTTTTTTTTGGTTACTTTGAAGTGAAAAAATACGCTGAATATGTGTGTAATTTATTTCTCAAATTGAATTGCAATATGACTCATATATGTTAGTTTGGACAACTCCGTGAAGTATGTGAAACTTTTTTATACAGTTTGTGGTTTTGGCTAAATAAGTTTAGCATGGTACAGTGACAATTATCCTGAAGTTTTGTCAATATGTAATCCACTTATTACAGTCTGTTCATGATATTTTAGGCATATATATGAAGTATTTGATACACGTTTATACAGTTTGTTGTTTGGAGTTTTTTCCCTATGTTTTAATCATTCACTACATTTTATAGGTTGAGATAGAGCTGGGAGACTATTTTTTTGAGCCACATAATTGGGTTTACTATAGATGCAACATGTATGGCAAATGCTTGGAAGGAATTGAAACAATCAAGGAGATATTTGGGAACTCAAGGAGGGATATAAAGTGGAAAGAGTTTTTTGAGTATTGTGTTAGTGATTTGTTGAAGGTAGACACCCATGCATTGTCTTGGAGCCCTAGCATTGTTAACCATCTGCTGATTCGACAAGTGAAGAATAATGATCCAATCGGCATATGGTTTGTTGAAGGGGACAATGCTACCACTACTCCGGCAGCGGTGGAGGTGGACACCAAGATGTTGGAGCCTAGAGTGGAAGAGAAAAATGGGTTTTAAATTTTGAAGGATAAGTTCAGACAGGGGATTAATCCTTCAGAGAAGGTGAAGATTGAGAAAGAACCCATGAAGCTTTTTCATGGAAAATGCGATAGAAGAGCTTGATAAGTTGTCTATGGAGGAGATTGACAAGGCTAAGATTAGTAAGGATGATGTTGATGCTAGGCTCAAGTGGCTTAGTTTTTTCATAGAAGAAAGCCTCAATGTAAGTTTGATCTTGTTATTTGACCCAAAAAAATTTTATTTGTGATTTGGCTGAATTGGGTAAGTTTTGATGTTATCTCATGGAACACTTTGATAGTGATATTGTCTAGAAATAGATTGAGAGATGAGACATGGAAACTTTTTAGGGCGATGATAGCTTCTGAAATTGAGCCAAACTTGCAACATTTTTGCTACCTGTGATAACAAAACATGTATGTATCTTGAAACAACACTTCATGGTATTGTGATTAAACATGCTATTAAAATAGATTTATCTTTGAACACTGCACTCACAAATATGTACATGAGTTTCGGCGATGAAGAAACAACTAGGATTTTATTTGAGAGTTGTCCCAATTGAGATGTCATCGCTTGGAATTAATTTTGTTGGTTATTAATCATTTAAGGCATTACTTCACATACAAATTTTATCACATTTGTCAATGTTATGTGCCGATTTTATTGAAAAAAAGATGAGAACTTGTATAATGTAGCTAGAATTGTTTACTAATAATGTTGTTTAGAAGAAAGATTTGGAATTAAATTATGGTTTCATGCGAATTTACTCTTACAGAGAGAACTGCTTCTGGGTGGTGGAGGAGAGTCCATTAATGGAGAGGACTTAGTAGAGAGAAGGGAAAAAACGAAAAAGAAGAAAAAGAAAAGAAAAAAGAAAAAAGAATTATAATTTATTATTATTTTTTTAATTTTTCAAATATTGGCCAAAGTGGGTCCCATGGGGACACATGTCGCAATGAGACGACAACACATGACACCCACAATAGACGTTAGCTACATTTGCGAAATGAATTAAGATTGCAACGAATTTCAAAGGTTGATGATTAGATTTGCTATTTTTTAAGAGTTGGGACCAAATTACAACTTCTCGCAAACTAATAAGACTATTTGTGCCAAAAAACCATATGGCAATAAGGATTTGTAGAGAGAATAAATGAATTTGTAATTAAAAATAATATTAAAGTACAAATAGCACAAGCTTTAACACGTATCCATTAGAGCACAACACAAAAAATTTATGCTAAATTTAGCATTTTGACACATTTTATGCTAAATATAGCATTAGCACATTCTTGTGCATTGGTGATTGTTAGAGCATCTCTAATGGGAGTGCTATTTCTATTTGTTGTGCTAATACTAAATTTTAGTATTTTTGTTATATATTCCTTCTCCAATGTATGCTTGACACGAATTTTAACATGTGTTTTAATTTAAAGTATTGTCATTCTTTTATTATTATTTTTTAAAATCAAACTTTTATAGTTTTTCATTTTTAGTCATTTTTAAAATAAAAAAATTAAAATAATAGTTTTTTTATTAAAATAAATTATTGTCATTATTTTTATTAATTAAATTTTGTAAAAAAATAGATTAGTAATTATACAATATACTAAATTTATTTTTATTCAATTTTTTAATTTTTTATAACAAATTTATCCTAAAAATGACTATATTGAAAAAACTATTCATTTTAATTTGTTAAATGATTTACTATTTCTCATTTAATTATTTTAAAATAAGACATGAGTAAAACTTGTTGATAGATATGAAAAAGAATTATCAGAAGAGAAAAAAAAAGAATTGAATGATAAAATATATTAACATAGTTTGTAGGGAAAAATATATATTTGAGTACAAAATAATATTATTAACATACAAATAGTATATTTTTTTAGCATGTATGCATTGGAGCACAACACAAAGAGTGTGCTAAAATTAGCATTTTGATCATTTTCATCCTAAATATAGCATTACTACGCCTATTTGCATTGGAAAAGCTCTTATATATGATTGATAATGACAAAGTAGTAAAAAGTTTGCCAACTTTTCCATGTTTAAAAAAAAAGTGCCCTTATTTGATAGTTGTTTGGTACAAGGGATTTTGACATGTGGTCTTGTTCGATAGATAAGACTACGAGGAAAAAGAGAAAAATAGAGATGATTTCAAATTCATGTTTGAACTCAATTTTGTGTCACTCAAAATTTGTGAAACTATTAAAAAGTCTTGAATAAGTTGCAAGTATCAACTTTCTTAAAAACAAAATAATGTAGTGTGTGTTTGTTTGGGTATCACAGATACCCTATATAGTATCTGTAATACTAAATACCAAAATAAGCGTTCGAGTTGCCCTATTTGTAATACCCTATATCAATACTGTTACAAATACTCTATCTCACTTCTCTCACCTGCGACCTACTGTTCTCACCCGCGACCCTTCTGGATCGCCTCCTTCGCCGATGACCCTTCTCACCGCCGGTCCCTTCGCGTTCCACCTCCCTTCATCGTCCACCTCCATTTGCCTCTGCCCTCTTCCCAGTCCCGATTTGTTTGTACCCTCACACACCCGCAATCCGCCTCCCTTAGCCGTATCCTTCGATCGTGCTTGGGCTAGCGTTGTTCAGCATGGGATTGGGCTTCTGGCGACTATCTCCACTCTGGCTCACCACCGGCGTGATCAGTGGGCTTTAAACCGATCTATTGGCTGCCCCCTGTTCTTCGCCCCACCACATTACCCCGCTACTGGCTCCGCTCCCAACTCTGTCCTGCGATCTACTCCTCTGAGTTACTTTCACCACCTTTGTCCACTGGCTCCAACGAGGTACAGATCCTCTATTGAACACTCAATCTAGCCGAAATTTAGGCCGTTGAGTTGTTCTCTATTTCGATTTGATTTTGCATATTTTAAGGGATTTTATGATGATATTTGCGTTATATGTGTTCATTTTTATAATTCGTGCTACCTTTGATTTGTTTGATGGAATTGAGGAGATTTGTTGGGTGATTTTTCTGATGGATTTTTGGATATTTTTTGGGTGATTTGTGGTTGAATAACTGATTTTGTACTTGGAATTATGTTCCTGTTTATGTTTCAGAGATTGATTTGTGTCATGTTTTGGATTTGTTGGGTGATTTATGAGCTTATGGCTGATTTGTTCCTGTTTTGGATATGTTGGGTGATTTCTGAGCTTATGGCTGAACTATGTCCTGTTTTGGATTTTTTGGGTGATTTATGAGCTTACTACTAATTTGTGTCTTGTTTTGGATTTGTTGGGTGATTTATGAGCTTATGGCTGCTAGTGGTCAAGTTATGATGTCCATTGTTTGGGTGGTTTGTAGGGTTCATCGATAACGAATAGATACAAAAGCATTTGCGCACTTGATTTTGGTTTTTAGGCTGAGTATGGTTAGACAATGATGCGGGTTAATAACCCCTGAGCCACATGGGTTCAAAACGGCAATGATGTGGGTAATTTACCCCAAAGTCACGTGATTTCAGTTCGGCAATGATGAGGGTAACATACCCCTAAGCCACGCGGGTTCGGTTGGGCAATGATAAGGATACATATCCCTGAACCACGTCGGTAACGTTGGTCGATTGTGAGGGTAACATACCCTTATGGCACACCTAATTGTTATGTTTTGGTTCTATTATTTAAATGACATTTTCAGTATAAATATTTTGTATTATAGGTCTACGTTCATTTGATTTACATATATCGTGAGCGTTAGGTTAACGCAACACGTGATAGGTGAGTTTTCATGTTTTCATTTTTGCTTTTATGTTCGTTTTGTTATAACTTGTTTGTCGTTTCTTAGATGCCATGAACACGTGCCAAAGCTTAGTGGACTGCTGAGATGAACTTAGAGTTTTTGCTGCTTTTGGCTGGTTTTAGCAGCCAAAATGCTGGCCAAACTGCCCCAACGAGCACATACGCACAGTGGGTTGGCAATATTTCAGCCAAACATGGGCAATTGTTTGAGATCAAACAACTGCGCTCCAGGTACCAGCGTTTTAGGAAGGCTTATATGATATTCACCGGTATCTGAAATGATTTTAGTTTATGTTGGGATAATGCACTACAGATTATCACGTGTGAAGAATGGAAATGGGACATTACTATAAGGTAAGTTGCCGTTTACGGATCTTTTAAAGACTGTTGTGTTTTGTTGTCTAAATTGTTTATACTGTTACCATGAAAAATCTAACTACTATTTGTTTTATTTATCAGGGGAATAAAGCCATAGAGCATTTGAGGTATAGTCTTGATCACTACGACCTACATCATGCCGTATTTGGGGGTTCGTTGGCCACCGTCAACAACGCAGCGACATCCATTGATCCTTATCTACAACGGGGCAACGATGCGGATGACTGTGATAGTTTGGGAAACGAGGATAACGATGAGAGCATGTTGGAAACAGGTCCTCGTTCTGGGGACAAGAGGGCCAGTCCGTCTCGAGGGGGGGAAGGCAAGCAGAAGAAGGGAAAAATAAAGGCGGATTACGAGTCTAACATGTCGGCTTTGGCATCAGCTTTGGTGTCAAGATTGGACAAAGGTGTTAGTTACGAGCAAGCCAAACAGTCTAGGCCACAGGAAGAGTTGCTGTGTTAGGTTGTCGACATTTTTTCCTAGTTGCCCAATTTGAGCGAATAGCAAATTGTTAATGTGTTTGAGTTTTTTTGGGTTAACACAAATGCTCAGCCACGTTTTTTTAGGATGTAAGAGCGTTTTAGGAGCAGCTACATTCGATCAGTTGTGCCGTAGACTTTATGGATTATTATTTTTTTATTATTATATTGTTGTGATTTGTTAGACATATTTATTAGATGAGTACGTCATTCATTCGGGACGTAGTCTACATGAGACAATCTATCGGCTTACCATTTTCATGATTAAGAGTAATGTAGATGATTGCAATTTGTATGTGTAGTATTAGTGCAGTTACGGATTTATATGTGTGCTTGATATGGGTTGCATGTTATTCTTCTGATAAATGTCTACTATTGTTTTGATGCTTACAACGTGTGATTTGATAAATAACAATGTACTTGACCCTTCAATGAACAAGTTAACGATGTCAGACTCGGATGAGGAAATGACTCTCATTGTTCTGGTGATGGACTACTTGGTTAGGAAGATTTGATTGGCCTCAAAAATACCAAAACAAGTGTCCACTTTCACTGGTCGTGACCGGATGCTGGATCTTCTAGCAGGTCATGATGGATGATTTTTCAAAGTCCTTCGAATGCCGAAGGCGTGCTTCATTAGGTTGTGCGATTTGCTTGAAGAGAACAAAGTTCGAGATACAAGGGCATTAACCGTTAAGGAGCAGCTAATGATGTTTATGACAATCGTCGGACATTGCGATAGTAGCCGACGGAGTTGCTACGAATAGAATCACTCAAGTGAGACTGTTAGCAGGCACTTCAACAATATTTTCTCCCACCTAGTTCGATTGGCTCCTAGGTTGATTGGGCCGCTTGATTTCGACACTATGTCACCGATCATAGCCAACAATCCTAACTTCTTTTCATATTTTCAGGTGTGTACATTTTTTTTACTTTTAATAAAGTGATTGAATATAAAATATTATGATTTTTTTAGTGCTAATTAGTACGTTGCTAACGTCACAGCGTATGCAATTTCATAAATTAGGAAATAATAGGATCAATCGATGGCACACACATTCCCTGTATTGTCCCAACGCACCTCCAAGCGGCTTACCATAACATGAAAGGTTATATGAGTCAGAACGTACTAGCAATAGTAGATTTTGCTTTAAAATTTACTTATATCGTTGCTGGATGGGAAGGCTTAATTCATGATGATCGGGTTTTACATGATACACAGCGCAACCCGGCTTTTGGATTTCTGAAACCACCCATGGGTAAGTGTAAATGTTTATTTGCTTTCTGATCTACTGAAAGTTTGTTTACGACTCATGTTAACAATTTTGTTTTTTCAATTGCAGGTAAATGTTATTTGATAGATTCTGGGTACGCAAATCGACGTGGATATCTGGTCCCCTATCGCGGCACAAATTATCATCTTCGTGATCGTAGGCTGCTTGGCCGAAATCGTAAGAAGGAGATGTTCAATTACCGACACGCATCCCTTCACAATGTTGTGGAAAGAACTTTCAGCATTTAGAAGAATAGATTTCGCATTCTTAGAGGGGTGCTTTTGTATCCACTACAGATGTAGAGGGATATAATGATAGCTTGTGCCGTCATTCACAACTTTCTCATGATGTCATCCGATGACGAAGTGAGCCTAACCACGGATGAGGATCATCTGGACGAAGATAACATCGAGCAAGATAGAGAACCATCGACCCAACCAGAACATGTTGATGGAACTACAATGGGACAATTTCGGGATGGCGTAATAGAGTTGATGTGGACTTATCGAAATCAGAACTAGCTTAGGTATTTTACTACGAATGATGTATGTACTATTTGTTAAAACGTGCAACATTTTGGAATATTTATGCAAAAATTTAAAATGTTTAGTACCAATTTGGTTATCTAAAATTTAAATAAATTACGAGCTCATTTTAAATAACACGAAATAAATAAGATGGAAAAAAAAAGATTACAAATACTCTATTTTGAATACTTTGAAAAACTATTTAAAGTACTCTGTTTAAAATACTCTGAATCAAACAACAATCTCTGTTTTAAAATAATCTGAATTAAACAGCAATATCTATTTCAAATACTTTGTTTCAGATAGTTTGAACCAAACAGAAACTCTGTTTCAAATATTCTGTTTCATATGCTGCAAAATGGTGAACCAAACAGGCCCGTAACCTTGTTTGGTACAAGGGAAAATTGGAAGGAAAGGGTTCTTTAGTCAATGAATTTTTACATATGCTATTGTTTGATAGAGATGTTTTTACGAGAGAGAAAAATAGAAGTGATTTCAAATTCATGTTAGGCCTCAATTTTAAAGTGAAAAAAAAAAAATTCTTGAATACCAAACACAAAAAAAGAAACTATTTTCTCTCCTTTCAATTTTTCTTTACTTAAATTGCTCATTTCAGCTTGTGGCTGATTTTCCCGGGCGAAATGCTCGTCCTACTTGCAACGATATGCTTATTCGAATTAGCGGCTATCATCACCACCTGCAAACTTCACAACCTTTTGAGATGATTTATAAGAAGTTGGCTTCAGAGCCTCTGAACTACTCCTACTCGGAAATTCATCTTTGTTTTGTTAAATGGATGCATTAATTTGCATAAGCATTTGCTCTTTGTTTCCAATCTCTGTAACCGTGAGGCATCAATATTTTGATTTGTGCTTGGGATTTCTCTTTTTATCACAAATACTTTTTTTGATGTTACGATGTGCCATTCCTTGATTTCAAACATGTTAATATGATTAAGGGGATTTTATCCTTCTGGTATTCTATATTTGTGTTTCTAAAAGTATATCCTCATTTTATCACATTTGATACATTTGAAGTTGAGTTTCTAAGATTTTGTTACCCTTACTCAAACTTCCTTTGATTTTTTTATTGTCAAATATCCGGAATGCCTCGGTAATAATTCAAAAAGAAAAATTAATTTTATTGAATTTATTTTGAACAATTTCTAATAAAATGTTAAAATTTATAACCAAATACCTCCAAATATGTTTGGATACAAAAATAACCATAAAATTACTATTATTCGAGATAAAGGAAGGGCAAGTATGCCATTATTAGAAAATCATATTGATTCAGAGTAGGGTTGGTAATTCGTATCGCGAGTCAGGTCATGGTGAGTCTAGTTGGCTAACCCTAACCAGACCCATTTATGTTATATGTCAAGAAATCTCAACCCTAATTCGACCCGTCGTGTTCGAGTGTCGACCCGACCCGACCCAACCTGACCCAACTTGCACCACATGTTGATCGACATGACAAGTCTAACATATTTGACCCATTTGATCATTTCACTCGTTCAACCAATTTGACTCATACAATATATAAAACTAAATAAAGTTTTAAATAAAAAAAATTGAAGAGTTAAATAGTTTATCACAAATATCAACATAATAAATAAAGTTCTTAATCCTTAACTAAAATTTTAATCAATTAATTCTCAAGTGTAAATAAATTATGTTATGTTTTGTTTTTAAAAGAATTTCTTTATACTTTTTTTTAATGTAAAATAAATAATATTTTTAAATATAAATTAATAATTTTAATTATGAAAGTATATAAAAGGGTCAATTTTATGTTAATTTCGTGTCATACGGATTGACCCTAACTCGACCCAAAAAATTGTCGTGTCAAACAGGTTGACTCAAATTTGACCTGCTACCTCAACACATCAACCATAAGTTTCTAACCTGCTAAATTCATGTCGTGTTCGAA
Source organism: Ulmus americana (assembly GCA_010015005.3). Classification (NCBI taxonomy): domain Eukaryota; kingdom Viridiplantae; phylum Streptophyta; class Magnoliopsida; order Rosales; family Ulmaceae; genus Ulmus; species Ulmus americana. The sequence continues at coordinate 461 of WUAT03072737.1, read as the reverse complement.
TCGTGTCATGACCCGAATTGCCATCCCTAATTCAGAGTACCAAACTTGAGAAATCCAACTTTGAAGATACTAAACATGATATTAATAAAACTCGGATACTTTTTGGTGCAAACAAAAACTTCAGGGCACTAGAATGATAAATTTCATATGATTAACTTCAAATCATAGTTTAAAATATCCGTAATTTTCACGATATTTCTGTCAATATTTTTGTATTTTAAGGGTACCAATATTGATATCGCATATTATATATTTTCCACGAAATATCCGGAAATATTCTTGATATATCCATAAAATATCAATATCGGAAAAACGTAGTTATAATTTTACATAATATCCTGGAAATATCTGCAATATCGCGGATATTTCCATAAATATCAAAGAAAAAAAATTTAAATCATTAATAAATTAATATTTTGAATTTTTTTGCATTTGTTTTTTAAAACTTTTGTTAAATTTTT
>WUAT03072629.1:0-13292 GCA_010015005.3 Ulmus americana | reverse complement strand
GCTACGGCCCATTTCATGATTGGCTCTGTTCCTTGGCCCACCTAGCTCCAAGCCACGGCCCAACTAGATTTAGCATCACTACAAGCCCATCTCATAGATTCACCTTGTAAGGTGGCCCATTCTACTAGTTGGCCAACTTTACAGGTTGGCCCATTTCACGGGTGGACCCACTCTACGAAACACCCCGCTCCATGGGCCGGGTTACTCTACGATAAGGGCCACCCCACAAATCGGGTCACCCCATAAATCGGGTCACCCAGCTAGTCAACATACGTAACTCATGGGTTACAATAGTTGTAGTGCCAACATAATGGCCCATAATGCTCCATTATGGTCATAAATGTAATGTCTAGTACTACTCCAAATAAAAAGCCAAGTTTAACCTCATTAATGGGCATAACATCCCAACTCATTCAATGGGAGTAATTGCCCGTACTACAACAGATCTAGAGCCAACAGTCACTTCCCCTTTCATCTATAAATACCCAGATGGACTCCTTAATCTGGGCATATGATCTTTCGCATTCTCAAATCTCTGCTAAGCTATAGTTCTCTAAACTCTCCTTCTCCATAGTTGGTATCAACAAATCTCCGATACACCATTGTCATAGTGCCAAGTTTTGGCTTGCCTTCCGCTTCAACCGTGCCATCATCTCCTGGTTACGGTAACGTTATTACATCTTTACATGTTCTCTTGGATCTTATCCTCTTTTCCGTTAGCTAACTTGACCATCAAAGATCCTTTGGCCAATACCTCCCCAATGTCAAGGACTTCACTTTCATATCTGAATTCTCTATCTAATAGGTCCAACAGGTTTTCGGTGGCCTCAAACACACAAGATTCAATTGTATAATTCTACAATCTACATTGTTTTGTGTAACTAATTTTTATTTTATGATTAAATAAAATTGCTATGTTATTCGCATATATTCAGTAACTTATTTTTAATTTATGTTTTACGTTTATTAATTGTCAACCAGGGGAATGAATACCAAGCAAGCAATTTAATCACATTCCATTGATGTGATTGAATTGCTTGCTTGGTATACATGCTCCAGGCTTGGTCTAGACCAGGAGTTTGACTCTAGGCTTGTTTTGGATCAGAATTCTATTTTCAACCATCATCTCGATTGGGAATCAGACTCCATGCTTCATCAAGACCGGTTTCTCATCCTACTGTTAATCTAGAGCAGGACTCTGGCTCCAAACTTTATTAAGTTAAGTTATTTCATTCCATTCTTAGTTGAACGGACAATATTGCACAAAGATTCAATATTCTATTTGGAAAACCCAACTTCATCGTTAAATACAAAAATGTAGCATGTACACCACTCCCTTTTTGTACTTAATAATGAAGTTGGGTTTTCTAAGCGGAATATTGAATCTTTATGCAGTGTTAGTCATTCTACTCAGAAGGGGAAAACAAACTTAGCTTGGTGGAGCCTACAATCATTGATCCCACTCCAAATCAAACATAGATTCAGTAGTTCGCTCCAAATTTATATTAATATTAATTTATTTATTGAAAAAATAATTTAAAATATTAATTATTCATTAATATTTGCATGATAATTAATTAATTACATTAATTATTATTATTATTGTTATTATTATTACTAAATAATGTAATTTAACTATTATAAATTGTTTTTAATTAATTGACATATAGTGCCGACAAAAAATCGTCGCCATAACCAGTACCTTCAACATCAACATTTTCACATCTGTTGTCATTATAGAATGCTATAATGACGGAAAGTCAGTCCACTATAGCCATGGCATTGTCGTCGCTATTGTCGCAATTATCTTATAGGCATGGATCTATTACGATGACTCGTTGTGACGACTTTGTCGTATGTGTAGCTCTTTGTCGGTGACTTTACTATCGATAGCATTGAATTTTGTCGTCGCTATAGCTTGCTTTTCTTATAGTGTGGATTGACAATAAGGGTAGGGTGAAGGTTGGCGAAAACGACTTCACTTTGGTTGATTTGAACGAAGGGGGTGATCCCAATGATCAAATTCATATTCGAATCTCAAGCCAAACAAGCCTTCTATGTCAATGATCCCAACGGTGGGAGGTGGTCCGTGGTACCAACAATGAAGCCAAGATTGTATGATAATGGTGATGTATGTAACAATATTGAGGAAAACCCATCGTTTAGTAGAGGACTTCCCAAATGTAATGACATTAACAATGAAGATGTGACTTATGTAGATGAAAATTGTGAAGGGGTATATGTTGAAGAAGATATCATCATTTGCAAGAAAAGGAAAAGGACTTAGTCAACACTTCGGGTACAAAAATTTAAGTTTATGTTCTTGTTTTTTTTTTTTTTTAAGGAAAAACCAATGTGATTTATTTACTAACTCAAGTTTAATAATGTTTATTTTTTGTTTAAGGTCCACATTGAACTTAAAGGTGATGATGCATCAAATGATGAGTTTTACAATTATGGTCCGTAAGTTTTTATTCAATCATTATGTTGTGAAATTAGATTATATATATTTGATTTGTACTATGAATTTGATTATTTGTTATAACATTTATATTGGTGGAGTTAGATTTTGTCATGTATTGTATTTTGAAATTAGATTTTATGTTTTATTGTATTGTGATGGATAATACGTTTTAATAGGTGTGCCGTAATTTAAATCATGGGCTTTGGCAACCCATAGAAAAATTCAGCTTCAGGCAAATCTATAAAATAAAATAAAAACCGAGCTTTTAGCATTGGTTCCTATATAAATCGGTGCCAAAAGCAGGAAAAGGCATCTGTTTTAAGGCAAAATCGATGCCATTTCTTGACTTTTAGCGTCGGTTTTAAGGGTGAACCGATGCTGTAACCTATTAACACATATTTTTTTTTGAAAGTTTCTAAGTCGCTTCTGAACTGGCACCAAAACTTTCCACATCAAGAGCTTCTATGTCGTTTTCCGAACCGATGCCAAAAGCCTTTTCTGTATATGTGAATGTTGGAATCTTTAATTGAACAAAATTATTAGTACAATCGATTACCATTGCGAATGAAATCATCTTATTTGAACTGTTAATGTAGTGACAATAATATAGAGGTATTTTATAAATAAGATTATCTAGAACTGGACAGATAAAATATGAATCACTAATAATTTCTGTTATGTATAGAGCATTCACACTTAATAATTCAGTGATCATATATAGAACGATCTTAATCCTGAGTATTTAAAAAACTCTTGTTTATAACATTATGACTTTTGACTTGCTTGAAAAGGTTTATAATTTATGATAAACTATAACTTTGTATATTGGAGACATTATATGTTGTAGATAGCTTGGAATGATAAATACAAAGAAGGAATTCAAGAGTGTAATTCCAATTTTTAATGGAGTAATACTGGAATTAATAAATTGAATATATAAATTAAAAAGTTTTATTAATTATCAAATTTATTGCAACTTGAATTATATGTACATAGGTCTCATTGCCATCTTTTGTGTTTTTTTAAAGGTAGATAATTTCATTAAACATTAAACAACATACATAGTACGTTTATAAGAAAAAGAAAAATGATACAAAAGTATATGTTTCTGATAGCAATAACCCCAAAAACGGTTCAAGACAGATAACCATTTAGGTCCAATGATAATTAGAGGGATTTTCCATGTACAAAGGTCTCCATCTAGGATGAAACCCTAGAGAACCGCCATAAACGTGCACATATTTTGAGTTGGCTCTTTCCAACCCTATTCTTCATGTGGGTGATCCAATCTGATCTATTTTGGAATTTTGGTATATGAGAATAAGTATTACCAACTGTTGTATTCGAACTGACAACCCGTTAAGACCAATGAATAGATCTAAAGAAAACCACAAAACCTAAAGACCCAATGAGAAAATTATAAAACTAAAAATGGTCAATAGAACTTATTGTATAGAAATAGAGATATACACACATAAACACAAACAACACAAAATAAGAAAACCACGAACTAAACTCAGAAAAAACAACTCAAAATCGAAGATTGCAGGAACATAGCCACCAATTGTCAACAGAAAAAAGCCACCGAGAGACATCCACCGGGCATGACCCTTTTCTTGTCCACAATCTATCACTAAAAAACTCCAAATCTCTACTAACCCAGATCTCACGAACCCTAGCCCTAACCCCGCCAGAAACCACACTTATCAAACCCACCCCTCCCCTCCCAGCCACCTTTACTCCGGCGAAACTCTCTTCCTAGGCGAAGAAACCCATATTGCCACCTAAAAACTGGCACAATCTCGAGCTAACTCACTAGATTTGAAGAAAATACCACCCATAGCCTTAGATCTGGCAAACACACGGCTAGAGCTAGCAAGGACAGAGTCGAAACTCCCTAATCCTCCATATCTAATGAGCTCTTCATCCAAGACTGTACCTTTCCAAGCAGCGATAGTGATGGCGACTACAAACCACAACAAGCCCCCCGAGGACCCCATCCTCCTTCTCCTATCCGCCTGTTGTAACCCTTGACAACAGACGATCTCCCTGGCCACGATGACGATTGCCGTACCTAAGTATTGTGGCAATATCCTGGCCAGCGGCAGTGACCTCTCCTCTACTCAAATCCTAAACTCAAAGGTTTTCTAGAGAGAAGGCAGAGCCTCTCTCTCTAGTCATTTTGATGTTGGTCTCCCCCTTGCCATCTCCATAAAAAACTCTTTTGAATATAAGGAATATCAAAGGATAATATAATTAATTTATAATTATTGATTTTTAAATTGATTATTTTCACTCAATAATATGTGATGAAAAAAAATTTAGATCGCGTATTTATGTCATTACAAACGTTGTATATTTATTGAAGTTGAATTAATTAATTTTAAACTGATAAATATCAGTATTTAAATAATGTGATTGTTTAATTTACTTGCTTTTTAGCTGAAAATGCATTATCTTATTTATTTTATTTGAATTTTAGAAATTCAAAATAATTAATTATAATTTTTTTTTGATTAATTGAGATGAATGGTTCAGATTTAAAAAACAAAATTATCATGGGTTACTTCTTTATAAGGGTTTTTGTTAGACAAAAACTAGAGGCAGCTCCAAAAAGAAAAAAGACTACACTCTTGTTTTCTCATGTGTTAAGAATAGGACTTGAACAAAATTAAGAGATTGAATTAATTGATCCAAGATTTCTAGAGACTTCCACTCGTCTATTTCTTGGTGTAGAGGCTTGGCATAAAAGATCTTTGGTTTGAAAAAAAAGACTACATATTTCTCCTAATTACTTTAAAGGTATCAAAGTTTGTGTCCTACCATCATGCTTCCCATTGTCCGCATAGGCTTCGGCTCAGTTCAAGTAAATAGAAAAGTTTTGTTTATGATCTAAGAGTACTGTAGATATATGTTTGACTTAAAAAAAATAAAAAATAAAAATAAAAAAAAACTATTCATTGTTTTCTAATAAGTAAAAGATTTTAAGTTGTAATATCTAGTGAGTCTCCATAGTTGGTATCAGAGTCTGATTCCTGCCATCCTACTTCCCATCGTCTATACAAGCTTCGACCCAGTTCAAGTAAGTAGAATAGTGTTGTTTATGATCTTAGAGTAAAGTAGAGCTATGCTTTAATCATAGTTATACTAATTTGTTATGGCTGAGGGAGATCGAGATCGATCTACTGATGGTTGATGTTTAGATTGATGTATGTACGATGACACATGGACAGAGGATTGCATTACACTTAGTGAACCAATTTAGGAGGACGAACCCATCTCACTTCAATGAATCATTTGAGGGCCTTGATGTAGAGAGATGATTGCATGAGGTTGGAGAGCTCCTTCGTGTGTTGGAGGCACCATCAACAAAGTGTACTTCACTCGCCATCATTCAGTGGCAAGGATTTTTCATCTAGTGTTGAAAACACAACAATGAGGGATCAAGACACTTGTATGTGGAGATATTTTTGTGAGAACATCACTATACAATTTAATGGACCTCCCGAGTACATACCTCTTAGCCCTAGCCTTGAGCCTTCACCAGAATGCTTAGAATGGATGAGGGCATTCCTAGAGTTTAGAGACATCTGGAATCGATTGATGCTGAGTAGATGCAAGAGTATAGTAATGGGTTTGACCAAGAGATAGCATGGCAGATCTCCTATGGGATGAAAAAGAGCAAGCTCTGTGGGATTTTCTACCAAGGAGTGATGCCTCATGTCCAAGATTATGTTATTTACCGATATGAGTGCTTTAATACCCTTTGGACCCAAGTTGTCTTAGTTGATGCAAATTGGTTTAGGATCTCAGCCCTTCGGTTAGATACATTTTATGTTTAACAACATTTTTTATTATGTGATAAAGGAGTTTTATTTTATGTTATTAAATTGTGTCATATTTATGTTCATTTATTGAATATATGCATGCAAACTAAATGTCCTAAACTATGTTAAACCAAACCTTGAATTGGACATATGAGGGTTTCGAAAGATACAATGTCAAGGACATAGTTTAAATACACAGTCTATAGTCAATGGAATAAAGCTAGACACTTTATTCATGTCAATACTGTTATGAATCTATATCCCATTTGAGAGATAGCTTATTTTGGATGTTAGAGTTAAACTCTAACATATATACATTGATGTATATCCTAGTGGTGGATGTACATTGTGTTGAGACCTAAAGTGGAATTGTTTTGACACATACGTTTGATTTCATCAATTCTCTTTAATAATCATACTTGTATTTTATCTTAATCCTGAAATGAATTCATATTTTGTGTTTGTAACTTATGTCTCTTGATACACTAAGGATAAAGCCACTATGATAGTAGGTTAATATTCTTTTATGTTGAAGGCATGACTTGTAAATGATGGAGCATGATTCATAGATATGGAATTCATGGCTCTAACTTAAAAGAGTTAAGTTTATCATTTTAAGGAATCATTCAAGTTAATGGAAAGCAAAAGAGATCTCAATTATTTGAGCAGGTGTTGTTCAAATGATATTCTATTTTTTGTAAATAAGGCCTTTCGATATAGAATGATTGAACTTAAGATAGAATAATTGATGAAGGTAAACGGACTAGACCCCGAGTCGATATGGATAACACATGAGGACGTTACATGAATGAATGATCATGGACAAAAGGGTTAAGATCGTTTGTAATTATGATATATAATCAAGAGTGCAACTTTGGGTTTTTAGTGGAGTAATTCCAAATTTAATAATCGATAGAAAATTAACTTGGAGTTAATTTATCTATGATTATTGGCGCTTGATTATATACGTCCAACAGATCTCTTTCCTAACTCAATAAACCCCAAATCAAATTGTTTCAAAGGTTAATTGGGGTTAACCAGTTGACCACATGTGTTGTACTAGTCGACCAGATGAAATGTGATTTGAAAATTGTCTCTCAGATGAGTTCCGATTGACCTGACCTTGGTCATGCGGTCAACCGAAAGTGCGGAAACCCAAATATGAAAATTAGGTTTTTTCACCTGATTTTCTAATTTATATAAAATGTTTAGTTATAATATAATTATATGTTTGAATTATAGATATTTTATGAGATATTTAATTCAACTATATTTTTATTTTAATTATGGATCTAGTTGAGAGATATTTAATTCAAATATAATATCTTAGATATTTTAATGAGATATATAATTCAAATATATTTGTATTTGAATTATAGATCTTGTTATAAGATATTAATTTAAAAGATATTATCTTGGATTTAATATAAGTTTATTTAGTTGGATATTTTTATTTATGGATTTATTTAATTAAATAGGAAAACCTTATTAGGTGTTATCTGAGATGGTTTTCTTAGGCATTTATATAAATATGTCTATTTGTGTTGTTTTTGTAGATACTCACAATATACAATAAAGATTAGAGACAAACAAGTGAGGCAAACAAAAATAGAGATCATAATCGTATACATCTAACTACTGTGATCAAGAGAGTTTTTAATCTGGGAGTGTCTTGTGGCTAGTCTTGTAGAAAACATTAGAGGTTTGGACTGCTCCTCATGGACATCGACCTGCAATCCATGATTAATCCTCCCCCTAATCCTTTGGAATGGGCTACATAAACTATGAGTCGGCCCTTGGTTTTGTGATTCTATCCACGTGTTCTTGGCTATTTTGCTCATGGTTTGGTTGATCTAGGATTGGCTACCGATCACCATGAGGGTTCCCCTGACCAGCCTTAAGTTGATCGAATCATTCTTACATCTGCACAAGGGCAGCTACAAGTTGTTGTAGATGGTTCTCTATTTTATTCCGAGGACCAGGTGGTTGGTCTTGGTGTTAGACTTTTCTGGTGCATCTTGATTTTCATGGTCTATGTTTCCACTCACCATTGGGTGGTGATTAGGAAAGCAAACAAGATTTGGATGGTGTTGTCTCAATAGAGACAGGCGATGTGAGTTTTCAACACAAGGCCCTCCTTTTAATGCCAAAATGTTGATGTGTTTTCTTTCTTAGCCAAAGAGTGCCTCTAAGGTGGGCGACGAGCATGGCAAAGTTCTTCAAAAGAGAAAATAGGTGAGCAGTCAGAGGCTATCCCTCCAATAACCCTCTGATGCCTAAGTCAGTGCTTGGGATTGAATGTTTGTAAATTTCTCTGAGTGAGTAGAAAACAACATACAACTAGTGAATGAGTGAATTGTTGTACCTTTGCTAGAGAAAGGATGGGGGTATATATAGGGTTGGAGGAAGCTGAAATAGGCAAGGGGCATTAAATGTGCTTTAATGCCTAGCAACTTCCAAGAAAGCCTAGAGCTAGGTCCGAGGAAGGGTCATTACAATGTTAATAACTTGACAAATTGATTGGAATAATTATGGGTGCAAGGTTAGTATGTTGAACGCCATCAATTCTTCCTTAAAATGTACTCAGTGCAGTTAAAGAAGAGTTTGACCGCATTTAATCTCAATCAATATAGGAAGGAAGGACCGAGGAAAGTACACCCTTGGGTGGTAATTTCCTTGATCAGAAGTTGCCTTTAATGGGAAATCTTGTTTCCAAGAAAGTGGCGCGCACATAGGGACAAAACAGCCATGTAAGGCTATTTCACAGGGATTTCATGGAACCACACTTGTACGGAACCTGCTCGATACCACAAGGTTGATTCCTATTTGATACCAACCGTCAGCTCGATAGTGTAGAAAAAACCCCTTAAAAACTATATCCAATATAGTCAAGCTTGATTTACCAAAGAATCCAGAATCAAACAACATGAGAATATCCTTACTCTTTGATCTAACAAAGTTGAGGATTTCATACATCCGACTTGATGTTCTTACAATTCATAGCATTGTATCTCCAAGATACTGAGTTTTTGATGCTTAATGCAATCTCACCCATTAGTAAGTCAAAAGATATAGTTCAATAAATTTGATTCCATCAATCGGTCTTGGATTAAGATCCAGTCATAACCAGCCATCTACGATAGAATGTGAAGATCTTCATATAGTTAAATGGAACTTCATTGAAGATCTTATTCTATCACGTTCTTGTTCAATGTGTAATCAACACACTGCTGTCACTATTTGTAAACTTTTACAATGATCCAGGATTAAATCATTCCCATATGAAAATAGTCGACACCACAATCTTATCAAGTAAAGTGCTTAAAAATTTATTTACCGATTGTGAACATAATTTATAGTTAATCTAATAAGTGGATATTTTGTATATTTTCTCCATATACTCAGTTAAGACTTTAAACAAGTATTGAAAAATTATGATATATATCGTTAATTTTATAAAATAAATGTATGACTAGCAAACAACAACAACAATAACAACAATAATAATAATAATAATAAAAATAAAATTTTATTTATTTCAATAATTAAATACTTTTTACAAGAGAAAATTTTAAATTAAAGTTGTTTTACAAAGAACCAATCATAATAGTATGCCAATGGCCTCTTAGAGTGCAATGACTACGATGGGGTTGAAGAAGGGGATTTTGATCCTATTCATTACCTGAAGAAGTTTAATTTTGTAAAAGATCATCTTGCAGACGAAAATGAGTGGAGAGAACCTCTTCCCAAGGTTGAAGCTTCAGAGGAACAACAAATTAATTTATACTTTTTAAATTAATTATTTCGATTTCAGAAGAGGTAACATTGCTTTAATTAACTTCCTCGGATTTTATCTTTGCAGGCGATTATGCTGTCACAGGAGTCTATATCAGAAGCTCTTGTGACCGTTGCTGCTATTGCTTCCGATGTTCCTCCAAGGCTATATTCTGCTACTGCGCCTTGAGTCGTAGATTTTGAGGTTGCCTTTCCAACCTTCTCATAAGACATTCAAGGTTTTCTCATTGCTGTTACTCCCCCTGGCAACTTAGATACAATAAACTAGGACTTTGTTAAATTTTTGAGCTTGTACTTTTTGAACAATTTAAACATTTTTGATTATTTTAATAAAAACAGAAATTATGATTCAGACTGAGATGTATATGTGATGACCCAAAACTTACTAGGACTTTTAAAATCAAACACCCTGAAAATCAGAGTAATTTTTTTTTTATTTATTTAAAACATTCTTGTACTTGTTTAAAAACATAGTTATACTAAAAACTTGAAACATATTTAGTTAAATTTTTTTTTTTATAAAATTGTAATATGGTCAACGAAACGTTTAACTTCTTCCTTGAGTCCTAGTAAACCTCGTTTGTCATTTAAAACCTTTTCTTTTTAAACATATAGGATAGAGAATAATCAAAACATAAAATTAATGGCTAGAGCCAAAATTTTAATATTACAGACTAGTTTTAAAAATTGCATAAATAATTACATTTCAATTTTCTTGTCATATAGCATAGTGGATTTGCCCATACCAACCGTCCAAACATCTCCTACACTGCAAGTTTGATAGTCCACCAGTGATACCTACAATATGAGCGTAAGTCAAGAGCTGAGGCTCCGCAATACAAACGTCTTATTAAAACAAGATAAGTTTTGTAAAAATCATGATTCTGTGAAAAAGTTCTTTTAAAAATAGTTTGGGCTCTAGTGTCCGCATTGTGCGTGCTACAAGAACTTGCCGAGAGGGCAAGTCTCGACAAAATCTTTAGTTGAAACATTCAGTTCTTTACCCCACACATAAAGTGGAGGTTGCAACTCACCTTGAGAAGTCAAAGCTTGCATGAATGCCTTCTGTAATGAAGATGATTGGTACGATACCAGAAAATCAAAACTTTCTAGTCTCAAAACTCGTTTTTGCTACGAATACTTTTAAATCATTTATGGAGAGCAAAATCTTTTAAAAGAGACATTATAGGAAAGCTTTTCAAATCATGTATGCCTATTCTTTTCATGCATATATAACTCTTGGATTTCAATCTCTATATGAAACACACTTATAGTATAGATATCTTCAATTGATTATTTGGCCATGTTTCCCTATTGATAACCTTAGAGCATTCTTATTTATTCTATCAGATTTCAATAATGGGTTATCATACAGTAAATTCAATTATGTATAGTTTTCACTTTAACATGTTATCACATAACAATTTCACATGTTCAAGCATCTTTTACAATTAACATAGCATTTCACATAACACAGTAGGTACAACGCACAAACTTTTGAAAACTAGTTTTGTTCCATGTTGTCAGTGGGGTTTGTACTTACCTTTTAGCTGTGCTTTCTTTTCCAAGTCCTCTTCCTACTGAATGCAACCTAAATACATAGAGTGTATACTATTAAAATCAACTCACCAATTTCTGAGAATGACTTTGCACATAAACAAGATTAACGATTAATATCTCGCTAATGCACACGAAACCTAGTCCTTTTAACTCTGACTGAATGATTAGTTTGTTGGATACTTTTAAATAAATGATTTATTTTTACTTAATAGTTTCTATACTTTGAAAATCAGTTTAAAACTCCAATTCATGATTTTACCCCTCTTTAATTACTAAAATTACATTTTAAACACAAAACCACTCTTTTAGTTCAAAATTGTATAACAGGACCTTTGTTTCTTAAACTGTTCTTAACTACTTCAATTTTAATCTGAATTGGATAAAATTAATTTTACAAGTATTCTAAAATCCTAAGGGATTCACCATAAAACTTTCAATTTAAAACTGAATCTCTATGTCCCATTTTTGAATACCTCTTCCACCTAAAACGTCTAAGTCTTTTCTTGTTAACTGTTCTAACTTTAGAAAATTGTTTCTTATCTAATTCAAAACCAATTTTGTTAAAAACAATTTTAAAAGTTCACAAATTCCCTTAAATATCTTATGTAAGAAGATCAATTAAAATCTAATTTGTTATCTAAGTTAATGGAATTAAAAACAAGGGACTTAGAATCAAAATTTAGCAAATTTCCAGTTTTCACCATCTTTTTGAACAATTTGTTAAACCTATAATTTGAACTCTAAAAATTCTATGGAATACATTTTATCTCAATTAAAACCCCAAATTAAATTTCCAAGAATTTACATGTAAAAAAAAATACACAGATTCATAAATTTTACATTTTAAAACCTTATTTTTTCAAAGTTAAGCCAAAAATGATTTCTTGGTGAGTAGTCGGCCTTTAAGGCCCCATATCTCGAAATCAACTCAATAATTTCTTCCCAATTTTTTGTATGTTAAAATAAACATCTTAAAATTTCCAAAAAGCTATTGTGAGCCAAAATCGTAGTTCGACTGGCCCCTCTATCAACACATGCAACTTGGGTACATAAACTATCCTAGGATAGAGATATGTTTTGAAAACTCAATTTAACTCAATCAAATTTTTTTCATGCAAGCATCTCATTTCGATCTATATACAATTTCATATAAGTAACAAAAATTTCCAGCAAATTTGAGCACGAATTATACCTAATAGCTTGTTGAAAATTTCAATCGAATTAGCTCCTCATGAAAACAACTTGCTGGCCAAGAACACCTTGCATGTTTATTAGATAAACAATCAAAGTTCAGCAATAAACTCATCAAAACAATAAGGATTTTAACAAGAATTCCTTTACCATGATTCAGTTTTAGATTGAGTTAATATCCTTTAAGAATTTGGAGTATAGGAGCTAAGAACTTTGTGTTCTTGTAGATTCTTCTAGGGTAGTAGAGGAAAAACAAGAGAGAGGGAAAGAGTTTGTAGAGAGAGTGAGTGTTTTCAGAAACCAAAGGCTCTCAGCCCTCCGTTCTCTATTTACAGGCAATCCTAAACTTGGTGTAGGCCTTAATCTTGGTTCCCATTGGCTATTAGTTACAGAAGTGGGAGACAAAGCAAGCATTAAGCTTAAAATGCATTGGAGGAATGAGGCAGTAATAGTCT
>WUAT03072628.1:0-20185 GCA_010015005.3 Ulmus americana | reverse complement strand
AAAGAACTTGTCAAGTTTAATAAACGCATTGCTTAATTATTAGCCAACTAGTCCGTCAGGACAGAATCTCAAAATAAGTAATTAGTCAATCAAAATTCTTCTTAACAATAATAAATAACACGGTTGAAGTTTTTAAAAAATATTAGAAAATGATAAATATATTCTAAAGAGATAAAATACATTGATAGTTGAAAATGAATAAATGAACGAAACGTTTACATTTATTGTTTTCTCATTTTTATAGAAAAATAGATACGTTTTATAATAATATTATTTACAAATAATATCAAATAAATATCCACTATGGTCAGTATTTAATGTCATATATTATCATAATAAATGCACTATTAAATTTCATTAAATGAGCGATGAAAAATTCTCATTTGTTCGAACAAGTCTGTTTGGCAGTCTTCGGGTCAGATAGGACATTCATTTGGTCCAGATGCTCTCACCTCTTCTTTTTTTAACTTTCTCAGTCAACTTTGATAAGTCACCTTCTTATTTATATAATTTTAATCTTAGCCAAATTCGGATACTACATAATTTATTAGATTGATTCTTTTTATTTTGGTATCATATCGGCAACATGCTTTTTAACATGATGTTTAATTCTGTCAATTCTAGGATAGCACATGTGCTATTCATAAGTGAATTCGATAAAGATTTTAAATATTATTTTGTTGTTACATCAGAGTCTGCACACTTTGGTGATACCTGCGCGATTCGAACCATGGATACTATTGCATAGCGTACCTTGATTAGATATGGGTAGATATGGAGTGGTCAGCATGTTGAGAAAATATCCCTCAACAATTTTGCACAAATGTTTCTTCCCTCTTCAAGTTGAATGTGTTGTGCCATATGATGAGTTGGCATTAGGCCTAGGGTTACAAATGAAATGCAAACAAATGGAGTTTTATTTTTGTGAAATTTCAGTTTAGAAGTTTTGACTTTTCTTTTACTAATTATGTTTTTTAAAAGAAAACATCAAATCTACTAAAGACGATGGAGGTCCTTGCCTCCGCGTGAGGTGCGTGTGGACTATTTTAGAGTTGTTTTTTGACGATTCTTCTTGGGCTTTTTAGATCGGTGGCTTAGGAGTCCCAATCTGGTGGTATTTGAAATGGGATCCTCTAATCTACTGTAGACTTCTGACTTCATCCTTCGTCGGCCACCTTGGACCTCCAAATTCGGTTTATATTCTTGGGTCCCCATTGCATCGGCTTACCTCTTCCTTTGGTAATCTCCACTGCTCTTTACTCTGTGATGTTTGCTATTCTAGATTATTTGGTGTTGAATTTTTCACCCTGTAATGGCCAATGCTTATTTCTCGGATATTTTTCTGGAATTAGACCTGGCTAGATCTATCCCAACACAAAAGAATGTTAACATTTTCGATTCTTCCAAATTTTGTTATGATATGCCTCAAAAAGTTCAATCTTATGTTGATGTTCTGAAACCGAAAGGTGGAATGAAAAGAGTGACTGATCAAGTCACTCCACCCTCATCAACACCAAAGAAGAAAGGTGATTTTATTGCAATTACTATGAACCAAAAAATCTATGAAAAGCGCTTAAACCTTTGTAGGCATTCTCTTATTGCACGAGTTGTCTGTCAAAAGGGGATGAACCTTGGAAGCTCGCAGCTCTCATAGAGAAGCTTCAATCATTTTGGAAGCTTAATTCCCAATGGCACCTTATTTCTCTTAGACATGGCTTCTTTCATATTTTGTTGAACTCCGACAAAGAAAAAGCCTATGTCTAGAGTCTAGGATCAATCGCTTTGAAGCCTGGAATTTTTCAAATCCAACCATGGACTCCAAACTTCAACCCTAATACACAGCAAACGACAAGTGCTCAAATATGGTTGTGGTTTTATGATTGCCTTGGGATCTTTAGCACCCTTAGATTCTCTCGGATTTGGCACATGGAATTGGTATTTTGCTTAAATTTGACAAAAGCACTCTAGAAGGATATTATGGCCATTTCGCACGGGTGTTGATTGATGTGGATCTTTCCAAGCCACTTCCCAAATCCATCGTGATTGAGATCAGTGAGAATTGTTTATTTTCATCTCTTCATTACAAGTTTGTACCCAACTTTTGTCCAGCATGTTGCTCTATTCGTCACACTGCCTCTTCATGTCGCCATGTTGTCCGCAAAACAACATTGGTCACCAAGGAGGTAAAAGAGAAAATTCTGGAAAGAGGAAAATCACAACTCCGACAAGTGTTCTGCTTGAAAGAAAAATCTATAGATGCACCCTCTCCTCAGGTTTCTAACAACCTCAAAACGACTAGTGATGACAAAACCAATGAGGATCATACGCTTCCTAATCTCGTTTTAGAAACGGCAGCCTCTTCCAGTTTGAATAGGTCAGTTAATCCCCTTAGTTTGGAACCGTCTGTACATTTTGATGCGGAGGTTGCCCCTGATGATTTGATCCCTCATGTTGTTCCTTTTTTGGGACCTCTAACTACTCCATCCATTGAGGGTCATGCTCGTTCTGATCAGGACAGTGAACGCACAACATCAGTTCATCGTCTACTCGCTCCGCCAAATGATACAGTGACTCCTAGAAAAATTTCATACAACACTAGACTAAGAGTGGGAAAGAAATCTAAATCTTTCATTAGACACTGTGTGAGATGATTTCTTATTTGTTTTTTCTTTTTCTTTTTCTTTTTTATTTTCTTTGCTATTTTCATTTTCATTTTAGTTGTATTTTCCAAATAGGTTTTGGCCTTTGTCCTTCTGTTACGTACTTTTCTTTTTATTTAATAAAATATTGGGGATGGGTTTACTATTCCCAACAACCTTACATAAAAATAAAAATAAATAAATAAATAGGCCTAGGGTTCTAATGGAATTCTATGCAAAGAGCATTTTGTTTGTTGTGGGTAAGCAAAATTAACTCAATCAAAATTTGTTGTTATGGGCACTATAATTCTCTTCTAACACGGATATTTTTCCCCATTGGATTGAGGCGAATCTAGCAAAATAATTTACTTTTGAAAATCTGTTAAAAGATTTAGCATTTAGTTATTTTTATAATGCGCAACTATAAAAATCTAATTTACACTTAAAGATACCAATTACTTGTCTCTATTGCATATATTAGGTGAGTGTTGCTTGTGTTATACTTTATTGCCACGTTTTGGTTACATTACTATCTTGCATTTTCAATTCTCTTTTCTTTTCTATTTTGTTTTGTTTTTTATATTGAAGTAGTTTTCATTTGTTGACTTATTTGTATTTTCATTTTTGGTTGTGTTGCAATTTTTTAATTTAATTTTTAAATACATTATTGATTGGGATAAAGTCAATTTTGACGTTGCGGTGTCCCCAAGTTGCTCTATGGTTGCTGCTTTGGCTCGTTCTCAGGATGGTGATATCTTGGCCTGGAATACTAAGCTCATGTGCTCTTCTAATTCCCCTCTGCTAGCTGAAGCCTAGGCTTGTCTCCTAGCTATTGAGTTGGTGGTGAAGCATGGTTGGAGTTACTGTCTTTTTGAGGGTGATGCTAAGTTAATCATTGAAGCCTGTTGCTCTAATTTCCATGTCCCTAGGGAGATTTCTCATGTTACCTTAGATATCCTAGGCTTCTAGCCACTATAGCAGAGGGCTTAACTTCTCATACAGACCTTTGTAGGCTTGGTTTCTCTTGTTGTGTTTCCTTTGTTTGTTTTCAATGAAATACTCTTTTACCAAAAATAAAATAAAATAACTGTACAAATAATATGGAGTTATGGTAAATTTTACGGAAATTTCCATTCCATCCTTTTAGTTTGTGTTTATTAAACTCTCATCGTTTTTCAATAATCCTAAAAACTCCCCTTGAAGTTTATTTTAAGGGCATTTATTACCTTAAATCAATCATAAATTGGCTAATTTTTTAAAAATTTCAAAATTGCCTTTATTAAATATTAAAAAAATAATAAATAATATTTAAAAACAATAAAAATAAAATCATCACCAAATATTTGTGTTAAACATTATATATTTATTTAATTAAATTAGTATGTATTTTAAATTAGAAAACTAAGAAAATAAATTTTAGCAAGGGTATTTTGGTCTTTCATTTTGACCCAAGGTAGTAAATAACCTTAAAATGAACTTTGAGGAGAGTTTCCGAGATTACTGAAAAATGAGAAGAGTTTCTGAAATAAACACAAACTACAGGGAGTGGAATGAAAATTTCCCGTAAATTTTATATAAAGAAAAATTGTATTTAAAGAAAATATACTATATAACTATGATCTAATTTGACCAAAATATTTTGATCAATTTAATCAAATATAATTCTAAATTGGGATGAATTATTAGATTATTGTTATAACTAATTAATTTGAGTTTTTCTTTGAATATATTTAAATATTTTGGTCAAATTTATTAATTAAGATTATATTTATATATTTTCTTAAAATATACAATTACCATTAATATTTGTTATGATTCAGAGTTATTTTTGAAACTTCTTGGAAATTGAAGGGATCAAAAGGATAATTTCACTCGTTAGTTTTGGTAGAATTAATAAATGTCTCCACAATTTTGGTGGGGAAGTCCCCAAACACTTCGTTGTCTGTTGCCGGAAGGGAATCAAACCTGAAAATGCTTCTTGTTATTTTCAGTGGTTTCAATTTTTCTCCAAAAGTATTTCCATTTTTTAATAATT
Source organism: Ulmus americana (assembly GCA_010015005.3). Classification (NCBI taxonomy): domain Eukaryota; kingdom Viridiplantae; phylum Streptophyta; class Magnoliopsida; order Rosales; family Ulmaceae; genus Ulmus; species Ulmus americana. Next base: position 15,511 of record WUAT03072628.1, on the reverse strand, counting down.
GTATTTTATTTCTCTATAGTTTCATTTTTATTATATTTTGGTACCTAAGTCAACATATATTGTTGGCCAATTTTTTTTAAAAATTTCTAAAATACCTTTAATGAACAAAAAAAAAACATAATAAAAATAATAAAAGGAAAAAAATATTTATAAAACACTCTCTTTCTCCCCAGCCACCCACAGCGTGACCCCTTCCCCAATCATTTTCAGCCCACCACTCGCGGTCACTCAAGCCATACCTCCTGAAACCACAAAAGGGGAGGAATGTGTTTTTCTATAAGTTTATTTAATTAATTTTATGTTAGAATTAAAAATGTGGTAATGAATTATTAAAGAGTATTTTAGATACTACACATGCTTCAGGTACCAAAATGTAATAAAATAAAATTACTTTGGATTAAATGCAATTATTGACAAATAAAGATACTTAAAAAAAACAAATGAAACTACAAGCACCAAAGTGAAAAAAATAAAATAAATAAATAAATGTATTCCAATTTTGCAAACAATCCCCGTTTCAAAAAACGTGGAACATGACAATTTAGAAACTATTCAAGCCTGTATTTTCCGTTTTTGCCTTCCTTTTGTTTTATACAAACCATATTTTCTAAATATATTATTATTATTTTTTTGGTAAAATTATTATTATTTTTGTTTACATTACAATCAATTTTCATTATAACCTTTTAAAAAAAAATTCATTATAATAGTCATTAAAAAAATCCTTTATAACAAAATTAAGTTTACTCTTTCAAAGATGATTATCCAATTTTTTATTCAAGACACAAATCATTTTGGTTTGATTTTCTTGGACTTGTTGAATTATTCAAATGAGCACGCATTTATTTATTATTATTTTTAGGGATCTTAATGTTTGGTGCATTTTATACCAAGTGAACTATCAATTATTGTACCAAGTGTTCAAATGAGTGATTATTTGTAATATTTAACTTTCACGAGTCATTAAAGTTATTAATTTGTTATACTCTTTCAATTTTTTATTGATAATATATTAATATGCGCAATTAATTAGTGCATATAAACTCAATTAAGTTATTATTGCTTCTAAATATCTTAATTGTATCATTTTTGTGAAGAATATATTCTTTTTTTACGTTAACTAGCTAATGTGGCGTGTAAAGTATAATAATTTTTAATTAATTTTTGCCCTTATATATATATATATATCTCACCATTCCACATTCACAACAAGTTAGATTCCACTATTAATTTGGGCAAATAATAAATTTTTCATTCTTATTCTTCCAATAAAACAAAACAAGCATAGATTTATTAAAATAAAATAGCAGCCAGAGACTGAAAAAATAAATAAATAATTAATAGAAGAAAAGATACAAATTAGTTGTCTAAACACCCATTACATATCTATATCCTCCAAAAACAAATAGTTTGCATTCAATCTCAAACTCACAACAATCAAAGAGCTGAAGACCAACAAATTTTGATGATTCATCGTCATATATTTCAGTATAGGTATTCTCAAAACGAACATTGTACCAAGCACAAATTAAATAATTCTTAAAATTTCATTATCAATTTGTTTATTAAAAAAGGAGAATAAAAAATTAAGGAAGTATAATAAATTAATAGTCTCAACGGCTTGCAAAAGCCAAATGTTGCAAATAATAATTCACTTGGACTATTTGTAAAAATTGATAGCCTAATTAGGTCTTTATGAATGGCGATATATTTCCTTATTTTTATTTGTCACAAATACATTTCAAATTTGTTCCCAATGTTAATAATTAGGACGAATTTGTCTATTTTTTAGATTTGGAGAAATCAAGATACTATGAAGTAAATTCTTGAATCCTTTTTCAGTTTCTAACAACTATTATTATTTTAATTAAATTTTACTTATTTTGACCATAATTTAAAGGAAACTCGTGTTTTATTTCTTGTGCAAATTTTAGTATTACATATTATTTCTTTAAGAAAAGAAAAAAGAAAAACAAATTATATAAGTAGAGTGATATCAAACAAGATCTGTGTTCCTACCTATTAGGACTAATGCACATGCTTCTCTGGTACCAATAAATATATAGGGAAATAATAGAGCATGTGAGGAGAATCGCGAAAGGATTTTCTCATTCATCCTTAATACTAACTATTTAAAAAACAATAACAAAAGTCTTTATTTATTTAAAATTTAAACACTCTGTTTGGAAACTCTCTAATATGAATGCGATCCTGATTAAAAAAAATGGCCAAACCATATTGTAAACCAATGTGAAATTAAGAGGTAGTGCTAGTAACAATGGTGACTAAAAAAAAAAAAATTACGCTGATGTGTTTTGTAATTCTATATTTATCTTCTTCTTTTTTTTTTAAATAAAACAAAAAATCTGAAAAAATGTTTCTTCAAATATAAATATGATATAATTGAGACATCATTCACCGAGATTCATACGTCTTTAGAATGATAATTAGTTATATTTGTATAAATTATAGTCTGTTTTGTATTGATAATGTTAAGATTAAAAAAATTCTATAAAATAAATATTACCGAAAAATATGTCCAATAATTAAAACAATAACACAAAATAATCTATCTTTATTATTTTGCATCATTGATACTTGATAGTTAGCTTAGTGTTAATAATAATTAACTTTTTATTATTATTGCTATATTCTTGCATAAGAAAGAATGATGCAATTCTCTATACTTGTGGTGGCAAAGCAAATCTTTCACATTTTAGTATTGAGCATATACTTGCGCTTGGGTTGTTGAAAAGCTCTTTTGAAGGCACGCGCTCACCAACCAAACCGAGTAAAACTTCCTTCCAGTTCTAATTAGTCAAACCTCAAACTAAATTTTCATCTCTCGTTGATTGCGTAATCATCTTGACTTCTGATTCTCCGTTTACCAAACAAATTAGTTTGAAAAAACATAAATAGGACACCGACCGAGCTTCAAAATTCAATATTACACTGCTTATTTAGAAACATCATATCTCGAATCTCACCATTTTCACAAAGCTTATTGATGAAATCCAAATTGTACAAGGAATTGAGCACTCTTATTCCAGTTTCCAGCCTATTGAATTAAATGAACACAAATATTGTTGTGTTAAAAGATGAATTAAATAATATGTAGTTTAAATTGTTTGGAATATATTATAGGGATTTTATCAAGGTTTGATACTTTCAAAATTTTGGTACCCTATGTCAAAAATCATTTGACCTTTTTACTGAGAAATGTCTGAATTGCCCCATTAATAATTTGAAAAATATCTAGTTTTTACTGAATTTTTTTTTTAACAATTTCTAAAAAATGTAAAAAGTTTAACAAACATCCCCAAATATGTTTGGATACAAAGATAATCATAAAATTATTGTTATCTCGGATAAAAGAAGGGCAATTTGGTTATTTTTTAAAAATCAAATTGACTCAGGGACTCTGAAGGTATCAAACATAATATTAATAAAATGATGGTAGTTTTTGGTACAAACACAAACTAAAGGGCAGAACGCTAAAATCTCCATGGTTTGTTTGGTTATTCTAAACATAGTATTTTGATCAGGACAGATTTTGAACATAGTATTTTAAACAGAGTATTCTTAACAGAATATGTGTTTGGAACAGTATTCTGAACATAGTATTTAAAAAAATTTAGTTTTTTTCATTGTTTAATTAGATTAATTTAATTTAATTATATTGTAATTGGACATTTTATATATTCTCTGCGTATTCTTTAAATTAATTGTTGATGAATTATTTTTTTGCACAAAATTCATAATAAATGTTTATCACCCGTCAGTATAATATTTTTTTTAATTAATTGATTATAAATATAACATAATTTACGATTATCATTACCAATTTACCATTACAATGACCATTGTTAGTGTTACTAATATCGTTATTGTTAACATTATTATAACAATTATCGTTGTTATTATCATTATTAATTTACCTTATCATTACCGTTACTAATGTGCTATTACTATTACTATTACTATTACTGCCATTACTAGTATCGTTACCATTACCGTTATAATTATCTTTATCATTATGAATTTCGGTACCATTACTAATAATATTATTATTATTATTATTTTGAAGAAAAATATATTAATTTTTTTTTTGGAATTATTTTGACAATTACGACTATTATGTTTGGGTATTTTGCACATAATATTTTAAACAGGGTATCATAAACAGTGTATTCTAAACAGAAAAATAAATAAATTGCAGTATTCAAAATAGAATATTCTAAATAGAGTATTCTAAACCGGGAAACAAATACGTTGCTGCAGTATTTTAAACAAAGTATTCTAAACACAGTATTCAAAACAGAGAAACAAACAAGTTGCAGTATTTAGAATTTCAAACATAATATTTTAACTTACAAATCAAAAGGGCTATATTATATAAAGATTTTTTTTTAATCATTTGTTTTTTTCCGTTAAATCAAAAGAAGAAAAAAAATTAAATACAACGGGTGCTTTTTTACTTTTAAAATTTTAGTTAAAAATAATAAGAATATAAATATACAACTTTTTTTTTCTTTCAAATTTAAAAGATTTTCTTTATAAAACTAATAAATTTATTAATTGTTTATTAAAAAAACAACAATAATATATATATATATATATATATATTGTGGTAAACGAGATAAATTTCTTAATCTATTCTCGAATCCGACCAATCTGCCTAACCCAATCGAACCGTGGGTCAAACAACCAGTTCGATATTACAAACCGAACTTAATTGGGTTGAAAATGTGATATCTCGAGAAAAACTAGAACTTTAAATCCTGTTTTGTTGCCATTAATTAATAAATTAATTGATAATAATTATTGAGAAATTTTATGTAGAATAATTTAAAATGTATATTGTCATATACTAATATTAATTATCGAAATTTTAAAAGTTAATTATTATTGTCAAATATCTTTTTGGCAATAATAATGTTAATGTTGAAGTTAGAAATTTTGTATTTAAGAGATTGTTTGTTTATATAAAAATATAGTTGTGAGTAATTAATTTTCAAATACGAATTAAAAAGAAATGAAAATGAAAATGATATTTTATTTTTAATGTTAATATATTTATTATTAAAAAAAAAAAAGGAAATGGAAGATTTTGTATTGGATTTTAGCCCAATATTTAAAAAATATACATGGGCTTCGCCCACATGAAATAAAAAGGAGAAAAAAAAATGGAAATGTGAAATGTGTTGTGTTGTTATATAAATGCACACACACATAGGTTTAAAAGCAAAAACAGAGAACACACTATATATATATATGTATATCGATCAATAAGTTGGTTTTGATTTCGATAAGTATCATTTTATTAGAGCGTAAGGTAGGTGACGTAAGGAGAGTTTTTTGGAAAAAAAAAATAAAGCCATGAAAACAAGACGAGAGTCAAGAAAATCAGAGAGAGAGGGAGCAGACGGTTTGAAGAGGAAACAAAGGTGTTGGAATTGGTTTTTACAAGGGAAAAGAAGCGAGAAAGTTTGCTTAAGTCAGTAAGCCCTTATTCTTCGCTTATTTTGTTGATTTACTTGGATTATATGATATTAGAAAGTGAGATAGAGTTTGGGTTAGAGAGAGATAGAAAAACTAGAGAGAGAAAGATGGGGAGTCGGGTGAGCAACGACAACTCCATTTCCCCAACCCATGAGGCAACTCCGGTGGACAACTAGGACTGGCCAAGAGGACCCCGAGCGACAGCGGTATCCCACACAGGAGCTAAGCCGGCCTTGTGGTTTCCTCGCGTTGCAGCCGTAACCATCAACAGTGAGTTGCCTTTGCGGCTCCAGCGGCGGTGCTGGCGGACGGTGGTTGGCAGGCGGTGGGTGTTGTTGATGCCGGGCAAAGGTGCTGGGCGGAGATCGGCTGGATGGTCCGGTGGTGGGGTAGTCTAAGCGACGTGAAGGTGAATGAAGAGGGATATGGAGGTTGAAGGTGAAAAATTGTTCACCTTTTAATACATGTGTGTGTGTGTGTATTTTTAAAAAGAAAATATAAATAGAAATAGAAAGAAGTTGTAAAAGAGATAGGAATAGGAAAAGAAGGAAAAAAAAACGTTTAAATAATAAAAGAAAAGAAAGAAAGATGATAATAAAAAATAATAATAATAATAAAAGAATGAGAATAATAGTAATGTTTTTTTTAAAAGATTTAAAAGTTAATAATAATATTATTATTATTGTTACTATTGATATTAATGTTTAAGGAATAGTTTTAAGAATAAGTTTAAAAAAAGAAAAAGAAAAATTTAAATGGAAATGGATTTTAGGCTTAAAGCTCATTGGGTTAAGATGGAAAAGTTGGGATTGAGTCCACTATTTAAGACAATAACAATAATAATAGTGTAAAGAAAATTAGTGAAAGTAATATAATTAGAATATGTGTTAAAAATAAAAATATTTCATACAAATGTATAATTCTTTTTTATAGGAATTTTAAATGATAATAATTCCTAAAATTAGACTTGAGATGCTAATTTTGGGAAATTATAGAAAAATAAAATAAGTGAAAGTGTTGGGAAATTAATAAATTTCCTAAAAGGTAATTATTTGTAATATTTTTAAAGTTAGGATCAAAGGTGATATTTTAAGAATTTTGAGGACTCGATTATTGAATCGAAGTCAAACTTCGAGTTCTAAACGCAATGTCATTGTCGCAGATAAAATGACAATGAAGAAATTCGTGAGTCGATGATGAACAGAAAGTGAAGCTTAAGGGTAATTAGGCAATGTGAAAGAGATAGTATAACTGAATTAGGAATTTACAATTATAAATGTCGGTAAATTGTTATATGTTCGGATACACTCTAACATTGGAGTGCATTCAAACAGGGGTATTAAGAAGTTAGTTGAGGAAAAAGGATTTCCAAAGTTTGGAGCACTGCAAAATTGTAAGTACAATCTTACTTACAACATGAACACTGTGTGTCTAGGAATATTGTTTAATTGTTGATTGAAAGGAAATTATTTTACTACGAATTGATATGAATTTGGTTGATTGTGAATAGATATAGAATTATTTGATTGTAAATTAGTTATGGATGTTTGATTGAGAATTTAAGGTAGTTATTGGACTGTGGACTGAAAAGAGATTGTTGACTGTGAGTTAACTGATGATTGATAGATTATGAATTCAAGAGAGACTGTTTGATTGTAAATTGCCTAATTATTGATTGTTTATAGATTAAAAGGAGACAGTTTGACTGTAAATTGACTGAAGGAATGTTGACTGTACACTGAAAGGTGAATGTTTGATTGTACACTGGAAAAAATGTCTGACTGCTCATGGAAAAGAATGTTTTTAACGAAGTGTCACATCAGGCCTCACTTTACTTACTGTAAGGTTGCACTGTTATCGATAGATGAATGATTGACGGAACACTGAATGGAGACTCTGTAATTGTGAACTGAGGGATTATTCCCTATACTTGTTAAACGAATGTGTACACAGAGGGGGCCCAATCACGGATTTCAAATATAGACTGTTATCTTTATTGTCATGGAACGCAAATGTAAATTAGAACGTTTCTAAAATAGTGTTTTAGAAAGATGTTTTGACGGAAGTGTCGTACCCCTAGCTCTAAAGGCAAAGGTTATTAAAAGTCTTGTGGATATACACGCATCGGGTACGTATACATACAGGGCCCACATATGGATTTTAAAAGGATTTATAGAATGTTTTTCATGGATTGACAATTTATAAGTTCATGACATGATACATGTATTTATTGATGTCTGCATTGCTTAAGTTTTATTTCCGTACTCCAAGTATTTAAGGAACATGGATACAATTTCAACGCAATATTTGAGATGTTGATCAAATACTGTATACAGGATTGCAGATTTAAATGCTGTGACTCTAATTATGAGTTCCACTGTTTATAATGCTGTATGGGATGTTCTCAGATAAATGTTTTCAGATTTACCGATTTGATTGCTACGACACAAGTTTATGAGATTCAAGAGTTATACAGCCAATGATGACTCTTTAAGCCATTATTTTCATAATTGTGAATGCAATGATTATAAAATTACAGTGATTGTACTTACTAAGCTTTGGCTCATGAAAACGTGTTCATGTTGCAGATTTTCACCGGTGGATTATCGGACTTGCTGGTCGGGAGAGGTTCGGGAGGGTGGGTGAAGATAAGTCAGCTATGTGCTATAACAATTTTGCATCCAATGTTTTATAGAGTGTAATTAGTTATCTTATTACCGGTGTTGTAATAGTGATAATTTGGGCCTTGTTTATAATTTAATACCTATAACTAGTAATGGTTTTTCCTATTTGGAGGAATAAGGTTTAAGATAGCGGATGAAATTTACTAGGTCGTAAGGTAAGGAAAATAATTCCTCTTCTTACGAAAAATGTTCTTTTGAAAGAAAAAAAATTACTCTGACTTTCTTAACGCAGTGAATTAAAAGTCTTGGTAAAAAAGACGGTATGTTATAGAAAAAGAGCAAACCAACTTTACTTGGATTGATTTATGGGTTGAAGGTCTTACAAGCCGAAGTAGGACGACCCAACCTGACTAAAGGCCTAATAAAATTTGAAAATTATATTTATATATGTATAATGTATATAACTAAATATATATAGTTTGACAGGAATGTATATAACTAAATATTGAAAAAGGTACATTGTGTATCTCACTTATAAATATTTTAAATATAGTATACTTGTAGAGTATGCTTTCTCTTTTATTTTGAGAGTTTGACGGGTTAACCATGGATGGTAATACAACAACAATGCCTTATGATAGTTAATTAGTCAGGTATAAGAAAAGTCATTTTCCCCTTTAGAACCCTTGAGCATAAGGTTTTTGGTACATGAACATTACAAAAGTGAAGTATGTTGATACATGATAAGTGAGAGAAATCATCTCAAAAATAGAGAGCCACATCGAGCTTCTGTTTCGATTCCTCAGGAAACTTCTTCCTCTATCCCAGAAAATAACTGAAGCAATTGAAGAAAGAAATTAGAGTTTCCCAAGATCCCCAACTCAAAAACATTGTCTCAAAAGTGGCTCTTTGAGTCCCGAAGATTATTTGAAAAATTTTCCCTAAATTTTGAGTACTCAAATGAGGTGTTGCAGTCTAGTTCGGGATCAGAGGAATTTGATTGTGGAGATGTTTTTTATTCCAGTTTTACTAGTTTGGATGGTAAAGGTGATGGAGTGGGTGCACAAACTTGAAAAAAAGACTAAAATACCCTCACGTGATCACATTCTAACATAAAAAATTAATTTCTTGGACGGAAAAGTGTTTTAAAAACACAACATTTTTTTTTGGAGTATTTGACCGACGCACTTCAATAAATAAAATGTGACATTGGGATAACTCTTAAAGTTGGAAGGTTCCTCATATTTTTAATCCTAGCAATAAATAAAGCTTGATTAATCCTATCTCATTTCTCTCTTTCATATGTTTGGAAGAGTTTTTCAAATATTTGCCTGTTTGGTTCACTTCTTGCTAAAAGAGTTTTTGCAACAGTAAAAATACTATTGTAAAAACTCTTCTTTTATTTTTTTTCTTTTTTTTTGAAAGGGTTTTTTTTGTTTGGTTCGGTATTCTAAAAAGGTTTCTAGATCATATAAAATTGGGAATTTGTGGTGTTGAAAGTTTTTAAAATTTTATGTTAATAGTAATTAATTATTATTTGGTTTGGTATTTTAAAAAAACTTTTAAGATTTTATAAAATTGAAAATTTGTCGTATTGAAGAATTTAAAAATGTTATGTTAATAGCAAATTATGATGTTGTTTGGTTTTGTTGATTTGTGTTATCTCCATCTTTTTGTTTTGATGATTTACACAATTGATTAGGAAAATGTTTCATAATTTTACTCTATGTGAAAATTACATTTATATATTGAAAGTTATGTTTTTTACTATTTTCTATTATATTTAAAATAACTTTTAAAGAGATTTTGTCATTAATCTTAATATTGGGCTTTGAAATGATTTTATCTATATTCTATATATTAAGATTAATTGAATTTTAAAGAAATTCTTTTGACACTATTTTTAGATAAAAATTAAGTTACAATTAATTTGTACTTAAATTGGATAAATTTTTTTTTATCAATATAACTTAATTTTTATCTCAAATGTATTCAAACTTATTTTTCACTTAAATGTGTTTTTATTTTAAACAAGTTTGAATATCTATTAAAAACTCTTTTTAAGATTATATTTCAAAATATTGTTTGATTTTGTCAAAGCAATTTTAATATTTTGTTCAAGCAATTTTAATATTTTGTTCAAACATTTCTAAATCTATAAATATTTATTATCTATGGATTATATATGTTAGAATATTGTTTTGTAGGGTTCTAAGTGCAAGTTACCATTTTTTTTTGTCTTTTAGCGAGACATTGTAGCATGTAGTATTCAAACGGGCAGATCACTGTTCAAACGGGCATTTCACTGTTCCAACAGGTAGATTCTTGTTCCAACGGCTCTTTTGCTCATCGTCTCTATAAATAGACATTTTCAAGAGCTTAGAATGATCCAAGAACATATTTTGTTTCATTTTCAAATTGTTGTGATATAATTTGTATTCAATTTGTTCATCGAAACACTTATTTGTAAGTTAGAGAGCTCAAATTATTGTAATATTCTTGAGAGCTTAGCAAGTGAGACTGAGAGTGCTCAACTAGGTTTATAACTCTAAGAGAGTTTATTTGTGTTGTAATATTCATCATTCATCACATCCAATGGTTAGATAGTTAGCCACAAACTATCAAGGTGAAAAAGTCGTAGGAAAGCTTTTGTCGAAATCCTACAAGTGAAGAGGTCGTGAGATAGCCTTGTCCAAATCCTACAGGTGAAGAGGTCATGGGATAGCCTTGTCCAAATCTTACAAATGAAGAGGTTGTGGGATAGCCTTCCTCAAAATCCTACAAGAGTAAGAAGTTGAAAGATAGCATTTGTCCAAATCTTTCATTATAAGTATTTATTGGCTTATTTTGTATTTTCTAGTAAGATAGTGAAATCCTCTTAAGCGTAAAGCTTGGTGGCGTGGACGTAGATGTTAATCTCGAACCATGGGAATATCATTGTGTGTACTTTATAGAATTTGTGTCAATAAGTTTGTTCATACTATATTGAGTATATCTTGTGTGCAAACTTATATATTTCATTGCAAAACAATAGGAAAAGCTTAATGTGTTTATTCCTTATCCTATGAACGTCTTTTGGTTGAACTTTAAAATATTTTAAATTTCTTTTCTCACCAAAAGATTAATTTTAAAAATGATTGAGTAATTCTAATAATTGTGTTTTTGATTTCACCTTGTTTAATCAAAAGATTTAAACAACTACTATTTTAAACAATATTTTTTGTTTTGAGTTGTTTAAAGTATTACCAAACCTGTTTAAATGTTGTCCACATATTCTAAATCATATAAACATATACAAAACAAATTGGACTAACATTTGAGTGCAGAAAAGTATGTTGCAATTTTTCAAAAACAAGATCTGCACACTATTGGGCGCCTGGACGCCAACATAAGTGGGCGAAAAAATCTGTCCAGAAGCACCGAAGATTGTCTCTAGACAGTTGCAGGCGACTGGAAGATAAGCCAATGGGCGACCGAAATTGGACAGCAAGCGACTTCTCGGTTTGGTTACTCTGTTTTCGCACTATGTTTTTGTGATTTGTGTTTTCTAATATTATGACACCTTTGTGCTTTCTTTTGCTTATTCAAAAAGGTTTTTCATAAAAAGATTTGAAAAGGATTTCTTTCAATTTGAATCGAAACACAAATTGCTAAAATAGTACATTGTTGTGCTAGTTGAGCAAATTTGTTTGAGTTAATCTCTTGCATATATTTAGGGGGAGCTTATCAACTTAATGATTTTTATTGTCCTAAATATCAGACAACAATTTGGGATGAGCTGTGTTTTAAAAAGATTTCCATTCTACTCTCATTCAAACTTGAATTTAAAAAATGCTCTTAAAAATCTTTTTCAATTCATTGTTTTTGAAATTCAAAACGCGTATTGTATTTAATCGTCTTCCAATTTTTATTTAAAATTTTAAATATTTTGAAGAAATTTTTGAAATTGGGAAAATAAGTTTTAGATCATGCATTTCTTCATCAATCAAGACCTTACTTATTTTTTTATTCTTTAATATCAAATTTTTGCTTTTAAAGTTTTGTTTTTCAAATCTTGATCTTTGAAGAGATTTTAATTCTTGATTGATTGACCTTGCTTGCATCTTAACCCTTTTGTGCTTTAATGATTTATTGATTATCATCTTGATTGTTCTTATATTTCGACTCTTAATTAATCAATAGATAAATTTAACCTTGAGCTTGTAGAGTGCAGCAATAAGTATACAATGATGTATTCTTTGTACTATTAATTTTTATCTTGCAGTTTTTGGTGGAAACACATTTGCATAATCATGCCACCACCAAAGATGAAAGAATGACTTCATTGGAATCAACAAGCATTAGCAAAAGATCAATCATTCTTTTGATCAAAGAACAATATATTTTTTTCAATAAAAGGGAGTTAATTTATTGTGGATATAATTGCACTTAATATTAATTAATTTAATTACATTAATTTTATATGCAAATGTTTTGCTAATTGTTTGAGATTTTGCTAGTTGGAGTTGATTGGTAGAGACGATGACCTGCTAGTCTGATAGATACCTTTGTTGGGTGACATGGGAGGTCCCCATGAAAAGCAACAATTGGTATTTCAATGGATGCAGTAAAGTGCCTCCATGGAAATGGTTGGTAAGGTAAAATTTCGTGAGGTATTATTCTAAAACCCTTACTCAACTACAAGAATTCCTTATGGAATTCCATATCAAGTATAATGTTGCTCAGAGTTGATTTTCAGTTAGATTTAATTGATTTTCAAAACAATTCTTTTGTACTTTAAAAGTTTTTATACCTTAAAAAGAATCTTGTTTTGATATTTCAAAGATTTTCAAAATGATCTTACTTATTTCTTAAAACATTATTTTGAAAAAATCTCAAAGTGTTTTCAAATGATTTACACTTTATAAATGTTTTTAAAACCTTGCTTGTGCTCAAATGTTATCTTTAAAAGGTTTTAAAAATTGATTTTTAAAAGATTTCTAAAAATAGCTCACGAAGGTTTTTCATTTTACTTGAAATCATTTTGGAATGGCATTGTACTTGATTTTTATTCATTTGTTTATGCCATTGAGTTTTTCAAAACCAATTGGTCTTCAAAAGTTTACATTTCAAAGAACTTTGTTCTTTGAAAATCTCTTAAGAAGATAAATGTTAAAATGACACATTCTTGTGCTCGTTATGCAAATATGTTAAAAATTGTCCATTGCATAAATGTAGGGGAAGGTTTTCAATTTTGATGAATTATGTTACTCTAAATATGCATTACAAAGATGATTGAGCTTTATACTTAAAATGTTATTTTTAAGTTCATTCAAAAATGAATTTCAAATTTAAGTCCAAAAGGGTTTTCACTTTCTTTTTGTCTTTGAAATTCTTCCTTATTTGTGATTTATGATTTTTCTCATATATTTTTTGTGTTATCTCCTTTTATGTGTTTAAAACTATTTGTGCTTCATTTTATATTTGAAAATTGTATTTTTCAAAAAGGATATTAAATTGTTTTAGACAGGCGGAGAAAAATTGATTTTGAACTTTTCAAAATTACTTACTTAATAATATTATTATTTTTGGATTATCAAAGTGATTTTGGAAGGGGGAGAAAAATATTTTTAAATCTTTAATTTTTTAAAATTTTCTCCTATATATATATGTATTTTTAGTCTTTTTCAAACGTTATCTTCAAATGTGTTATATCTTACTATTTATGTAATTTTTAAATATTTTTGAAAAAGAAAGGGAATCCTATTTTAAAAATTTTCATATTTTCTCTGGATTAATTTTGAAAAATAAAGGGGGAGAAACAATTTTTTTTTCAAATTTGGTGTTTCCTCTCTTTGAAAAATTTACCAAAATTGCTTTTAAAATTGTGCATACATTATCTAGTTATCCTTATTAAGGGGGAGTTTCTATTTTTGAAAGTATTTTACTTAGCAAAATGATATCTAATTTTCTCCATGAATTCACATTCATTTAATTTTATGCTTTTTGATAATGTTAAAAAGAGAAAGAAAGTTGGATTGATTGCATATTGCTCAATGTTTTAAAATTGAATTTTTTTTTTTTGAGCAATATTTTTGAAAGTTTAAAAAAATTTAAAAAGCTTGACTTTAAAGTTGAAGTTTTCACATAGAATTTTAGATCTTAAAAAGAGTAAAACATTTTATACAATCAATTGTTTTTGTTATCATAAAAAAGGAGGAGAATCTTGATTTGTGTTATCTCCATCTTTTTGTTTTGATGACTTACACAATTGATTAGGAAAATGTTTCAAAATTTTACTTTATGTGAAAATTACATTTATATATTGAAAGTTATATTTTTACTATTTTCTATTATATTCAAAATAACTTTTAAACAACTTTTGTCATTAATCTTAATATTGGGCTTTGAAATGATTTTATCTATATTTTATATATTAAGATTAATTGAATTTTAAAGAAATTCTTTTGACACTATTTTAGATAAAAATTAAGTTACAATTGATTTGTACTTAAATTGGATAAAATGTTTTTATCAATATAACTTAATTTTTATCTCAAATATATTCAAACTTACTTTTACTTAATTGAATTTTATTTTAAATAAGTTTGAATATTTATTAAAGACTCTTTTTAGTAGTATTTCTCAAAATATTATTTGATTTTAACAAACAGTTTTATATTTTTTTTCAACAATTTTTATTTGAAAAAGAGTTTTTCCAAAACATTTATACATGTCTAAATGTGCAAATATTTGTTATGTGTGTGTTAGATATATTAGAATAATGTTTTGTAGGATTCTAAGTTATAGTTACTGTTATTTTGTCCTTTAGTGCACATGCTTTGAAACTGAAACAGGCTAGCCATTATCTGGAAAATGAGCCTAACGAGCACCCATAAGAAGGAATTTGCGGGCGACCAGAAAACAACAGAAAGCAATGGTAATTAACCAGTTTCTGCTTCAAGCAGGCTATAACGGCATGTTCTTGTCTCCAACAATTCTTTCTCATCTTGAAGCTATATAAAGATTTTCTTAAGAACTTAAAATCATCCTTGAACATATTGTATTACTCTCAAATTATTGTTAAATCATTTCCACTTAATTTGTTCATTAAACACTCATTTTGTAAGCTAGAAAGCTCAACTTATTGTACTATATTATGAGAGCTTGTAAATGAGTTAGAGTATTCTTTATTTGTAATTATCCACTCTAAGAAGAGAGTTCAAGTGTACTACAATCTTTATCATCAAGGATCACCCAAGGGTTGGATAGTTAGCCACAAACTATCAAAGTAAAAAGGTTGGAGGAGAGTCTTCGTCAAAATCCTACAAGTGAAGAGGTCGTGGGATAACCTTGTCCAAATCCTATAAGTGAAGAGGTCGTGGGATAGCCTTCGTCAAAATCCT